>CDEZ01023637.1:3432-71467 GCA_000826365.1 Acanthamoeba royreba
TCAGTCAGTCAGTCAGTCAGTCAGCCATTGGTGAGAATGTGTTGGAGATGAGCCAAAACAATGCTGATAAAAGGCCACATGATGGAAAGCGTACGATGACGATCACAGCAGCGACGATGGGAAGAGGAAGGAACTTAAAGTAGCTCAATAAGAAGTAGGAAAGCAACAAGACAAAGATCGACTGCATGATGCCAGCCATGCGCGATGTCGCTCCTGTGTTGATGTTGAGAGCTGTGCGTGCCAAAGCTGCTGTTGCTGGGATTCCTCCCGCAATGCCTGCCCATCACCAACGAGTTAGTTCGGTTGGCTCAGAATCGAAAAACGGGTTTATAGAAACTGAATCGCGTGGTTTATGTACCGGTGACGATATTGGCGAAACCAAGACCGAACACTTCCTTGCGCTGGTTGAAGTTTGTCTTGGTCATCGAGTCAGCAATCTTTGCCGAGATCAGTGTCTCCAGAATGGCCACGAATGCAATCGAGAATGATGATGCCAAGAAGTCGAAGGTCAAGTAGCTCGTCTTGAATGTTGGAAACTCAAACAGCACAAATCCGAGCTGCAATTATGCCCACACCCACATTCACAAGAGGATAAGTTCGTTATTCTCATGGTGACACTAGATGACATGCACATACGTCTCCATAACGAGTTTGCAACGTTTGTAAGCGGAATGGAATGTACTGCTCAAGGAGCGGTTGTTAGATTATTTACCAATGCGACCAAGGTCATAGGATAGCAGCAGCGTACATCATGAGAGCAACCATAGCCAAGAATAATTCCAAGCGTACAAACGATGATTACCCAAGGCACCTTTCGATATGTCATCATCAACGCATACAGACTTGTAACCGAGAGAAGGAATATGCCCAGTGACCATGGGTCTGTCATCCCAATAAAATTCAGAACAAAACCGCATACTAAAGCATTGTTTCATCACGTACCAGTTGAGTTTGCATAACGTATGGACTCTACCACATTGTAGATGAATTCTTCATGTCGTGGTATCTGTCCAAGACCCAACGCGAAGTTGATCTATACGTCCCAATTCATCCACATTAATCACACTGTACAGCTCATTAGCTTTCTCTGAGTTAGGAGTGGTACCTGATTAAGAGCAATAATGAGGGCTACGCCGACGGTGAAGCCTTCCATGACTGAAGAAGGAACGAGCAACACATAGCGCTCCCACTTGAGCAAGAACACGATCAGACAGATGATGCCAGTGAGGATGGCCAGGTAGGGCAATGAGTCAACGCCGTAGAGCGATACGTTTCGCGCGAGAATACCCGAGAGAGCACCTGGGGCCCATCACCAGTTAAGAATCCCGCGTGTTTGCACAAAGCATGTGGTGGGTGGTACCAGTGGGACCGACGACGTTGTACACGCAGCCGCCAAACAGAGCTGTGATGATGCCCGACCAAATGGCCGTTGACACACCTGTGTGTAAGTTGGTGTTTAACGTTAGCTGCAAGCATTCGATCCTCACGTCTCCTCCGTGCTCCAGCGTTAGTGCTAATTATTGCGGGTGGTGACAACAACATTTCTTAAAATGAAAAAGAAAATCATAAAACAAAAGTAAAAAGAAAATTATCCACATACATAAAAGAGAAAATGAAAACATAAAATGAAAAAATAAAATACAAGGAGAGGGGAAAAGGGGAAGGTAGCAGTACCAGGAACGGGACCACTGTCAGCAGCGACAGCAAGCGAGATGGAGAGAGGCAAGTTGACAAGACCCACGGTGCCAGCAGCACGCCAGTCGGCCTTCATGCGCTTGAGAGTGAGCAGCCAACCCTCCTTGGTCAGCAGGCTGTCCTTCATGTAGCCCAGATTGGCCCTCAGGTCCTCTCCCATCTCCACCATGTACTCTCCCAATTCCTCCGCAACACTCTTGCTCGACGCCTTGTGTTGCGCGGGGTCATAACGGAGGGCGGACGATCGCATGGCCTGCTCGTCCTCAACCACGTCGTCATCATCATCGTCGTCATCATCATCAAAGTCATCGCTTCCCCGCGAATTGAAACGCATGCGAAGGAGGGCAGCCTTCTCGCTCTCATCGGCGTCCTTACGGCCACGCGCGGAGGCAAAGTCGTCATCGTAGTCGTCATCTTCGCCCACGTCGATGCGCACGGCGTCGTCAGGCTGCTTGGTCTCATCCAATCCAGCGGCGCCTGCCATCGTGGGGCTGCTCGTCGTGCCGGTCGGCGGGTCACCATAGGTCACTTGCCTCGGGCTGGCCAACGGGGAGGTAGGATCAGTGATGCCGATGGAAAGGCCCGACGAGGCATCGGCCTCGCGTTGAGCACGGAGCAGGGCCTTCTCGCGCTTGTTGATCTTCTTCTTCTTATTGAGCTTCTTGATGCCCATGCCGGCCATGATGAAGCCCTCCTCATCGCGAGTCTGGCCACGTCGAGACAGGCTGTCCAGGGTGCTCGCGAACGAGGTCTGCTTCAGATCCGCCAGGTGCGGGATGGGTCCCTTCCGCTCTGCCATCTTTTCCTTCCTATTTTTTTGTGTAGAGGCGAGCAAAAGATGCAAAAGGAGAAGATGAAGACCAGTAGTGAGACGATTTGTCCCAATGGATGGATTGGGAGTGGTAGGAAGAAAAGGAATTAAAAGAAACCTAGGTGGTTTATGGAGGCTGCGTGGACCCCGGGTGATAACGAAAGACAGGGCTGTGGCAGGGCAGCTGCCGTCACCGGAGAGTAGGAAAGATGATGTGAAGAACGAAAGGGCAGACAAAGAACGAAAACGAAGGAAGCAGAAGCGCGAAGGGGGGGGACGATGGAGTCTGGACGTACCTGCTGCTCCTGGTCCAGGAGAGAAGTCGTAGCTACGAAGGATCAAGGTGGAGACAGAAGATGATGACCTGCCCGTGTGTGTGGGGCACCTCCGGGGAAGTCACTGCCGCCTCCAACAAAGCAAGTTTCCCTCATTGGTCGTCCTCTTCCCAGTAGTTCAATATCGGAGTCCCACTTCCCTTTCTCGCTAACGGAACCGTTCTATTCCCTTTGTAGAACGAGAAATACTGGACCATCAGGCACAATACACGTGTATGGCGGTCAGGACGAACAGCTTGAACATGAAGGAAATGGAGAAAGTAGCAAAAAGAGAGGGAAGGACCATAGGAATAAGATTGTGTCCTTATTCTTATCCTATTCAGGATTTTGGGCGCACACCAATGCCAGGCGGCAAGAGAGGAGGGAGGAATACGGTGCCTCGGTGCGGCGCTTGGCCCCACACGAATCCGCCCTCATGAACTTGCGATCCCTCCGTGGTTAGAAGAGATCCGTCCAGATCACCGTGCGTGGCTAGTGGTAAGAGGTGAGCGCCTGTCCCACAATTGACGCGAGAGCCCACCATGATCCCTATCCTGCATATCGGGGCATAGAAACCAAAGCTGGCGTGAGCACGCCACTATTGCTATTGCTGGCGTGTATTGAGAAGTACCAAAGTTTGAGTTTGAGCTCCTGAGCTCGTAGAAGGGCTTCTAGAGCAGACCGCACTCCCCCCGCTTTCTCCAGTTTAACGTTCACTCCGTGTACATAGTCCTATAACGGAAGAATTGGCGAGGGCTCGCATTCATGTGAGAACGGTACGGTCGTACCACGAGCGAAGGAAGGTCATCAGACGTAGACATCGATTCATCTGCAAAGATAGGGATTCCCGCCTTCTCGTAAGCAACCTTGACTTCTTTCCAGGCCTGGGCATTGTTGGATTCCTAGACAAGAGTAAGGTACCGAGTCTTACAAGATCGACGTGATATCGACTGAACATACCTTTAACAGAGTTGTAGGGAATGGCTGTTCAAGCATATAAATGTGTGAACTATGGGGAGCCAAAACATTCAGCATTTCCATGCATCCCTCAGGATTCCACGCTCCATTGGCATCAATGCACAGCTATGAATCGTGAGCACAAGTGATTCATCTCCACAGTTACATCAATCAGTCCACCTTCCATGTTTGGTACTCTGTGAATTCCTCTTCGATGATTTTCTTGATTCCGCCTAAGATCGCTCGGCCTTGTAATACAACACAGTTAGCTCATCGTTCTTCTCACAAATAGCAAAGTGGAACCTTGATCGATGTTTGCATCAAGCTTGATCTTGAGGTAAGGAGTGAACTCAAGAGCACTTGCTTGCTTCAACATGAATTGTATGTCTGGATTGAGTGCAATTGTATAGAAGGAATTGCCTAGAGGAAGACCTTGGTCATTCGCCTCTGCTTGGATTCTAACCCCGATCAACTCATACAGCTAAAAAACAGGTTCGTAAGTTCAACATCAACTTTACGTACATAGAACCGGCGAGACGTACAGGAATACCAACATGGGCACAATAGAGATCCAGTATGGCAGTTTCAATTCCACTTCGTGCAAAGCGGGAAGCTGGATCCGAATTCGCAGGCTCTTCATCCAGCACACGAATGAGCTCACGTACAATTCGTTCAAAGTCATCGATACATTCACCTAGTTACCACTAGGTTAGGATCCTGAAGAATCTTGCCACACAACAGGACTCTTCGCTACCTCTCAGGCGTGAGAAGTAACCGGAACTCGCGGCAGTCTTGAACGGAAGAAGAGGATTGTAAGCAGGCCCTTCGAAGATCTTCCGACGCAACTGCAGATACGGGACCAAGTGGAACCGTGTTAGCTATGAACTGGGCGAACAGGGTCCCTTTCGAGCAAACGTACTGTTTCGGAGTATGACCGAACGTAGGCCTCCACATCAGCGTAGTCTGCAAGATAGCCCGCGGCGGGCTTCTTTGGCGGCAGACCAACTTCGCCTACGCCGACGGTGATGTGTCCCTGCGGGGATTCCACCCACACCTCGATGAGCGCGTTTTCCCTTTGTTGAGTACTCGAGTGGCTCGTCCCGAAGGGCGCACGGAGTTCAAGCCTGTACTTGCACACCCGAAGCCCCACGCTGCATCGACACAACCCACATGTGAGCGCCTTGTTATTCAAGCCATCCAGTCATGTGTCTTCACACTACGTCTCCTCAAAAGAGCGAAAAGCGACGCTGGAGGAAGAACACATCGAACGCCCAAGAGAGAGAGTGACCGACAAGAAGACCGGAACGGGTTAACCGTACCGCCAGGTGTCCGTGCTGCCCACTCGACACTGCACGTCATCTGCGGCGAACGAGTGCGCAAGTCCACACGTCCCGCGCACCACACCGGTCTGAGGTGAGGGTTGGCCTTCCATGTTCAGAGTGTGAGCCCCACAATAAACAAAATGTTTTATTCAAAAGAAAACATTTTCTTTTTATTCTTTTCTTTTGTAACAATTACAAAAACGAAATCTACTAATAACTGACAAAAGAGAAGGGAGATGTTGCTGCGGTCCAGCATTAGGGGTGGCAGAGCCGGTGTGTGCGCGAGGGGAGCCACTGAGGTGCGTCCCCTCCCCTTTTCCTCTCCCTTCATCTCCCATTTGGGCCCAATGGGAGATTATGAACGCATGGGCAGGGGCATTATATGAACATTACATTTAACAATCGACTTTTAATCAATTGGAAAAGGTCCTATCTTTTCCTTCAAGATGCCTCCCCCTTTGTACCTCTGCAAATCCCTCGCTTTTTTTTTCAAAAATTAATCAAATATGAGCGACACTGTTACACCATCGTGGAATAATTTAGTGCTTAATCATGATGGGGGCGGGGACAGCTGGTGGTGGGCGCTTCCAGCTCCGCAGGGGGCGCATCTCGCACGCTGGCCACGGCCGCGGCGGCCACCACGGCTGCGACCCAGCAGCGGGCGTCCGCGCTCTTCGACTACAGACGCCTCAAGAACCGAAAGGCCTGGGTACGCATGCTGATGATCCCCCCTTTTCATTTTGTTCCCATTTTAGTTCCCGCTTTTGGATTAATCTTCTTCGACTATGGCATTATTTTAAAAAGCAAATTTTAATCTTTTTGCACGACATCTCACATATATTAGAAAAATGATGTGAGCGCCGAGGACGCCGATGTTGTGGTGTTCCCTCGCGAGAAGCTGGGCCGCAACTATGAGCTGAACTGGACCATCTGCAAGTACGCCGTCATCCCTAACAAGGTGCGTCGCTGCCCTTTCTTTCTTCCGCGTATGCTGTTCATCTCCTTCGCCTAACCTTCCAATCGATCCGCTTTGGTGGTGTGAAGAACGGTGAGGCGTTCCACAACCTTCACTTGCGAGGACTTCAGATGCTCTCCACTGCGACAGCCGGTACTTCTTCTCCTTCGTTCTGTGAGAGCTCTTGCTGGCTCCTGCTCACTCGAGGTGAACTTGCACGTGTGCACCCTCTATCTGCACACAGATAAGAACAAGGCTATGCACATTAACGTGCCCGAGGAGGAGTACGCGTTCAATCACCACTTCGTTCTGCCTTCTCCTCCGGCTGCCCCTGCCGAGGGTCAGGCCGCTCCAGTTGAGCTCATCGGCGTTCCCGAGCACGTCAAGGTTGTCAGTGAGGCCGTAGCCAAGAACATCTCCAGGGAGGTAAGTCTGTGTTAGAATCAACCAACCTTGGTGGTCGCTCACCCAAAGCTTCTCGATGTGTATCATCAAAGGTGCGCCGCTTCCTTAGTGAGGGCAGGTACCTCTTCGTCCATGATGGAGCCATTGGTTCGCACTCGTCTGCCGAGGAGAAAGTGCGATTTATTGCCTCCAACGCCAACACGGCACTCTTCCTTCGGTAACTCGCCACATTCTTTACCTCAATTCATCACCGTCCAATTTATTCTTGTGATCCTAGGCATGTGATCCCCAGACAGCCCCCTGTGGGTATTCAGGACTTTGAGGAGAACATTACTGTATTTGTTGCTCCTGAGCTTAAGGCAGCTGCCGGTAGGCCTCCTTTGTCTTGGATGCTACTGAACAGCGCTCCTGGATAACACCACATTCGCAGATCAATTCGGTGTCTCAAGCGACAAGTTCACTTTGATCAACTTCAAGACCAACCAGGTGTTCGTAGCTGGTACCAACGCACCTGAAGCCATTCAGCAGGCCGTGTCCTCTATGGCCACCTATCTTCTCGGCAAGAAGGTTCAATATTCAGCTTTCATTTACATTAACACCGTTCTCATGAACCTGCAATACTTCTTCAGGGCGCACTTCCCCTACAATGCGAATCAGCGCTCACTAAGGATGGCAAGTCTGTTCTCTTTGTTGGCTCTAGCCTTGTTCAGAAGGTGAGTTCTACTGATTTTCGTTATTGCTTCCCTTCTTACTAACGCTGACTTTGTTCACTCACCACAGAAGCCCCGCCATGATGTGTTTGGTGTCTACGGTCATGTTTGGTCCAACGACGGTATTAGCCGCTTGTTCGATGGTGCCTCCGTCACCAACCCGGATTCGTCTCTCACTTTGAACAGAGGGTATCAGATGACAGCAAATTTCCTTCACTCAATTCTGCGCTAACTGCTGATTTTCCCCTTCGTGCAGGGACCTTGTATACCATGCTACAAAGGGCGGCAAGACTACGTACGTACTCATTCATATTAACGACTCAATATCCAATCTGATTCGGTTTTTCCGCTTCGTATAACAGAAAGACGAGTGTGACAGTACCGCTCACTGTCCAAGGCCATCGGGCGGCTCACCCGTCTGCGATCGTCTTCGTTAATCCTTCTTCGCAATCGGGTCTTACCAAGGTATGCTGACTGTTCCATCATTCTTGAAATTTGCTAACATTTGGATGTTGTAGATATCTGCTGAAGAGGCGGCGAAGCACTACCTTGCTTCTTTCCAGTACCCCGTCGCTATCAAGTCTGAACTGCTAAAGCAGAAATTCCAGTGGCTGCTCTCCAACAAGAACGTATGTGTCTAGCTCAGTAGCCTTCTTAGCTTCAGTCGCTTATACCTCTTCATCAGGTGACTGCTTATCAGGTGGGCCTCAAAGATGGGCAGGTGAACGTGGGTGAGATCAACAGTAAGCTCCAAACATCTCTGCAATAAACGCGCTGTGCGGCACGTTCTCCACATTCCTTGCGAACAGTTCTTAGGGAAATTTCCCGCAAGAGGCTCTGTACACGACAGGTAGGGGCATCACGCACGGCTCAGCCAGTCAGCCCAACCTACGTACCCACGACTTCCCTGCTCTCCTTCTGCTGACCCACCGCAGGCAGTAGGATGGCACCACATAAACAGTGTCCCGAGTTGGCCTATGCTCCTCGTCATTCGATTTTAACAATTCACCAGAAAGAAGCGTTTCCGTAACAGGCAGGAAGATGATGCTTGCTGAAGAGGTAGACCAACCTGCCACAGGCCCACTTTTCGCCAAAGAGATCGAAACGATCGGGGCCATTAGCGGCGATGAGAAAAGGGCCTTGCAGTTTGCTGCCAACTTGAGGTATCAGCAGCGATCAGTGCAGGGCCAACCACCTGCGTGGACCGAGGATGCCCTTACTATCTACCTGCAAGGCTTGCCTGTTCTACCGCGTAAGTCGGTTACTCTCCTCGTCCAAAACAAGCTCTTCTTCGAGAGCCGACCCGCCAACGGCACGGAGACAACGTCAGCAGTGGTGGCGCTACCACCATTCGGCCCCCAGAGCACGAGGCTTGAGGTGGAGCTCCAAGTGCCAGCATACAACGTACATCAACATCTCCACGTCGGCATCGATAGCGGAGCACACCTGCTCATCAGCTGGAACGCTGACAACCGGTCACTGCAAGTTAGCCAGCACCACAACATACCACTGTAAATATTTTGAGACAAATGCACACATCCTATTTCATAATGCACACCCCTCCTATCAGCCTTTATGGAAGAATTAGCAAACATTCCCTTTACACGCTTCATAAATGCTGGCTGAGTGCCTGCAGTTATTCTCGTTCCGGTCACCCTAACTTACTGTGGCTTGCAAGTGGTCGCGCAGGTGTGGATACGAGAAAGCTGGGTAGTTACGGATAGGGTGACGATGCAGATGCTAGCATCAGAAGAATCTCTACATCGTTTATCTACTGGTTCTTCTTTGGCTTCTTAGTTTGTGCTTGCTATCAAGAGAAAGTGCAAATGGAATATTAGGCTACAGTCCCGTAAGAAGATTGGATGGGCGGTGAATCGCGACAGTACCTTGCATGGCTGATCATGATCCTTATGCGTCTTATGCTTTCCGGAGGTCGGCTCCCGAGGAGAGCCATCCTTCTCTCGAATGTCATCGAGTGCTTGAAGGTTCTTGGATGTCAGGGAGGTATACATAATTCTCGCAATTATCCAAAACCACCACGCCTGCAGAGGAAGAAGAAGATTAAGATGCACGCTTCGTACTGTGCAGTAACAGCTGGACGCACGTTCAGGCCAAGCAAGATAAACAGCAATACGTTGAAGCCAAGCCATCCATCAGCGTTACGGTAGCCAGCAGAACACAGAGAGTCGATGAATGTGGTTCGCATGATCACGAACGGGAAGTAGACCAAACGCAAAGAGAACCTGACTTGAGGGTTAATTGTCCGTTTCTACGCAGTAAGAAGAGCAGGCGCGAACCAAGAGACAGGAATCATGCCAAACCCGACATAGTAGATGAACTTCGGATAATCAACTTGGCCGCCGCTCTTGACAACCTTGAGTATCTTAGCGCCGTACAGGAATATGTCGCACACGTCCATGCTAAGCATCACCAGCATACCGATACGGAAGTACCTGTGCAATGAAGCCAATGTGTAAGGCTAATACTCTTGTGATGTTCCACCACTTCATGATGAAGCTGGCGCATAGACGCACCCAACGACGAAAGCACCATAGAGCAGTGAGAGCGTCACGACATGGTGGACAATCATGATGGTAAAGTCGCTCTTCTTGGTGTCCAGGCAGAAGTGAGAATAAACCTCGTGCAGGTACCATCCAATTTGCGCTGAGTAGTAGAAGCTAATCTCGGGCCTGTGGTTCTTTGGTAAGAGGACAGGAGATCTGCACGAGTACAGGGGCGAATCTCGTACTCGATGCTCGTCCGTGGGAACCCATCAAGGAAGCAGAGGATGGGGTGCCAGAACCAATCTTGGTTGACAAGGAAGCTGATGTTGTAGCTGGAGCTCCACAAGTAGTAGCTGAACATCATGATGGCCTCTTCGAGCTTCGGATACCCGGTGGACTTGAGCGCCAGCGGCTTGGCAAGTGGCTGCACAACGTACGTTGGTGATCAGCAAAACAGATTCGAGACAGATCAAGAAGGACATTAAATATAATTATTAATTTTAAGGAAGAGGAAAAGTAATGATTCTGTGGAACGGCAGATGAAATGGCAACCCATCGATGTAGGGGGAGGGATGGCACATACTCGCACGAGAAATCGTCCAACGGCCATGCGTGCGAGGGTGAAGAAGACAGCGAAGCCGATCAAGCGGTAATAGAATGATGCTTCTGGGATGAAGGAATCGCGATGGATCATCTTGTAGTAGCCATGCGGGATCACGTGGCCTGTGTAGATTTTGACATTATCCGCGTAGAAGCTCGCATCGCCTGCTCCGAACACTTGATGTGTGAGGCACGCGGGCAAAATGTAATCCATTGTGGCTGCTTTGATTGGCCGCCTAGTACGGCAAGAGATCTGGCAGAAGAGGTAGAAGATGAAGGTGAATCGATTCCAATCAAGAGGAGGCGAGGTCCAAGATTAGACTATACGGGACCAGCCGAAAGGCGCCTGGTTGTCGTGCCGGGGTGATAAGGATGTGCACAAATCTCTATGACGCCACGTCCCCAGAAGTTGCGCGCCATTTCTGTGGGGCGGAGGAAAGGACTTTGGCGGAGTCCCGACTGGAGGAGAACTGCGACAGGCCACTCCGGTTGCACACAAACCCACAAGCTTGTGTTCGTGTGGGCCTGCATGCCGGTCACGCCAATGCCGCGGGCAGGTCAAAGGCAACATAGGTATAGGGCGTGGTCTCCGCCTTGCTTGAATCTGTACATAACTATCAATCAAATGCGTATGGTGTGCAGTCTCGACGCGATCCTAGAAGACCGAAAGGATGTAAGCGACGGCAGCGGCTAGACTTGTACTTCGTGACGGTGGTGAAGGAGAGAGTGAGACTCTGCGTGTGTGTTCTAGCCTGGTTGATCGCTGTCCTAAGCGCTCAAGAGGTAAGCTGTATTTGCCGTGACGGGAAAAGCGTGCAGGCGAGTGGCGACCACCATCGCGAGAGCAGAGACCACAGGGATGAGGAAGTTGTCATCAGTGGGGAACGGACGTGGGCGATGAGCAGGCGTGAGCAACTCAGTGAGCCCCGGGACAATGGCAGCAATGGCGGTGGCCACCATGCGCTCGTAGGGCGTCGGCGCGACATAAACCATGTCCAGTCCGTACCAGGTGAGGAGGCCGCACACCAACCCTCCGGCAACGGCTCCACAAAGGGACTTGCCGTTGTTAAGGCTCCACACGCCACGCCCAGCAAGAATTCTGTTGCGCATTGAGCAAAAGCAGACATTTAGTCATTGCGAGTGCAAAATGATTGATTTTTAAAATGTAATTTGAATAAATCTACATTAATTTGAATAATTCTACATTAATCCTATAATTAGATTATGAATAAATTAAAATTCATAAACCTCGCATGAAGACGCGTACCCAACCGCCGATGCGACGGGGTCACCGCAGCTGAGGTAGGCCAAGGCGAGAACGGCGATGGGCTTGGGGAAGAGGAGCACGACGACGAAGGCGCCCATGAAGAAGTAGAACGAGCCCGAGAGGCCAGACGCCTCGTGGCTGCGAAGCAGAGGACCCATTATGCGAAGCCCAATGCTATTGAGGGCCTTACTGCGCTGTCGGGCCAGCTCGAAGATGGCGAAGAGAGAGAAGAGGACGCCGAGGCCTATGACTCCCTCCTGCCAGCGCAGCCAGCCGCCGTACCCCAGCGCGAGACCGAGCCCGCCTACGACATGCCACAGCTTACGAAGAATGTGCAGATCGCCCGTGGAGGCCAGTACAACCCGGGACGAGGCAGGGTCCTTACGCTTGGGCTGCGCACTACGGGCGGGACCTTGTCCCTGTCCTCCCTTCGATCGCTCCTTCATCTTCTCTCGCTCTTCTTTTTTTTAAACGTTTCCGAATTATCCAAACATTTCCAGAACGCGGAAACAAATTCACATTTATTTACCTCATGCAGGAGTGGTTTTCTCTTTGTGTTTGAGGGCCTTGCGACACAGCTTGTCGAGGTCCGGGAGCGAGTAGAAGTTGGCCTCGCTGATGAGCCAGTTCAACAAAAAACGGTCATCAGGAATGTTCAATGTGCCATCTCGCAAGAAGTTTAGCAGGTGGATGAAGTGTGTCCCGTCCCGATCAATGAAGTAATAGCCGTCCTATGTTGCACCTGTCAGTTGATGCCTGTTACGAGTGGTTCGAGCAGAAGCATACCTCGTCAGCTTCTACATGATGCCGCCCACTAAACATGGCAGCAAACATCGAGCCACCGTGCTTCGTAAGCGTTGCAAGCGAAGTCTCAAACTGGAAGCATTGCTGAATGAGCATCCCGGGGTAAAGCACATCTGAAAAAAAGAGGTACCTTATGACCACCGATATTTAGCTTCACGCGATTGCTTTGTCCCTTCTTGATCTCTTTGACCATCTTCTTCTCTTTCTTGAGCACAAGCTTTTCCTTTTCGATAAGAGCGCGCACAGCTTCGAGCTCGGTAGTCGTGTTTCGGCGTTCAAGTTCCAAGAACTCCCTCTATGGCAACACGGCCAAAATGTGAATCACCACAAACTCGAATCTTACCGGGAGACAGTACCTGTGCGAGCAAATCCTCCTGGAAGGCGTCGTGCAGTTCTTCCTTTGCCCTGTAGAGCATGGCTTGCATCTGTACGACCATACTGTCGAACTTCATCTGTATTTCGTGCTGTTTCTGTGATCGGATATGAGAAGGGTAAGACTACGCTTTTGCATCATTCATAAAATGTACCTTAATAAGCTCTATACCCTCCAGCCGTAGAGCATGCACATCGTTTAGCATCTTGTGCCCATCATATCCTCCGAAAATGAATACACGATTATCTACAACAGAGGCCGTATGATAGTTACGTCCACAAGGGCCGGAACCAGTGAGCACCGGTTTCATCCAACGTTCGCGCACCGTGTCAAATAAGTGCAAATCGTTTAGTTGCTTCTTCCCATAGTAGCTGTATCAATCACATTAGTGGGCAGGGCATGCGTCCCGCTTGTTAGCTGCATCTCCAAAACCAATATAGGATGTGGACTGTACCCGCCAAATATACACACATTCTTCCCCATTATGAATGCTACATGATCACTGTGCTCAGCTGGAGGCTCGCCATCATCTTCAGCTGACTCCCCAGGCATAGCCCACGAACTCAACTGCTCAATTTTGTAAGCTTCAACGGTCTTGATAATGTGGTTCTAAGTACCTCAGTGTCGAAGATGTGCATGTCATTGAGCCACACATTGTTACCGAATCCGCCGAAGATGTATATCTTCTTTCCGATCACTGATGCGGTGTGATAGTTCCTTCCGCTTGGTGGTGGTCCATTCGTAACGGCTCGTCTCCATTTGAGACTTTCTATGTATGCAAGAATGACAAGCGGTTGTCAAGTTCAGAGCTTGATAGTACGGGACATCACGCTCATACGTACCGGTATTAAAGATGTGCGTATCATTTAGCCACTCACCTCCAGCGTAGCTGAAGCCACCAAAGATGACAATACGACATCCGACCACTGACGCCGTATGTCCACTCCGTTCGCACGGTGATGCCCCGCCCACAAGCGGTGTGATCCAGTGCATTTCCTCTGTTAGCACCACAGCGGTAACTCGGTTAAAGGTAGTGATCACACGCATGATGCGAGATTGGGTACGCACCCGTGTCAAGAATGTGAAGGTCGTTGAGGCGCATGTTGGTGCCCGCATTGCCACCAAAGATAAAGATCTTCGTCCCGACAACCGACGCCGTGTGGCCGTAGCGTCCGCACGGCGCCTTGCCCGTGATGTGTGCTTGTGTCCACACGTACAAAACTTCACCTTCTGCCAAGATAAAAAAATTCATAAAGCTAAAACTCGCAGTGATACTACTTGTGGGCATTACATTAAACAATAATAATTATTGTTTGATTAATAATGGGAAATCTTACCCTCGGTGTCTTTGAAGTCGAGAATGTGTACATCGTTAAGTTGGGAGTTGCCATCAAATCCACCGAAGATGAAGACCCTTCGTCCCACGACCGAGGCCGTGTGGCCATACCGCCCACACGGCGGTGTTCCCCGAACCGTCACCGCCTCCCAGCTCATGGACACAGAGTTGAACTCGCTCTGATGTTCGAAATAGTTTGAATTTCTTCTGGGGATATTGCGTTGGCGCGAAATGTCTTGACCGGAAAAACCTTGCGTGGCCGGGAAAAACCGGGCGGAAAGGAAGAAGAAAAAAACTAAGTCCACCAACTCCGACAAGCCGAAGGCAACCCCTTGTTGAAACGAAACCCTTGAGATTAGGCTGGAAGGAGGAGAGGGAGGCCAGAATCGGCAACACGGTTCGAACCCCATAATCAAGCATTTGCAGATTCTGCGCTTGAAGCTTGCCCACGCGTAACATCGACCGCGACCGGAAAAGCATCCATCATCTCAAAAGCAAAGCAGATGGACACCACAGCCGCCGTTCCAATCCCCTCTTCCCCCTCCCGCAGCCCTCAGCTCGAAAGCGCGCAGGTGACGGGCACCATCACAGACACCTTGGTGGTGAAGAACATCCCGTTTCATCTTGCCGATTCGGATTTCATCGCGATTTTGGTAAATTTTGCGTACAATTCCGTTTGTTGCTGTTCATCATCTGTTGACACAATACTCGATCTCTTGATACAGAACTCTTTTGATGCCAAGCCTAAACATGTGAGATACATCTACGACAAAGTGGGTGGAGCTTTCAAGGGCATGGCCTTCGTCAAGTACCCGCGCGAGGTCAACATCAACGCCATGATGGCGGCTCTGCAGGGTCTCGACGTTATGGGACGCAAACTGCGTATCGAGTTGAAACGCGGGCAGCCGCAACAGCAACCGCAGCAAATCTACGGTTCCTCTTACGAGGAAGGCATGGACAGGATGCAACAGCAGCAGCAGCAGCGAGGCAACGGACGAGTACGCTTCAGCTTCTGATCGGCTTGCTCTTTTCGAATGTGCTAACAATTGTACCTAACCACACTGCAGCCCCGCCGAGCAACGATTGAGCGGCGAGGTCGAGAGGAGGAGCACTTCGCGGAAGTTCCTCATGGTCAGAGCTATGGCAGCCCAACCTCCTCTTCGTGGGAGCCTTCCCGCAAGCGGTAAGACTGGAACACTAGTGATCTGCCTTGCAATTATGATTCGAATTTGCTGACCGTGTAATGCATCCACCAGAACCGCTCGGAGCGTCAGCAAGGGAAGTAACTCGTACATTCCCAAGGGCCCTGATGGCACAAAGGGATTCTCGAGCGACTACCAGGCGCGCAGGACTACGTTCCTCAAGCCTGTCGAGAATGGGTATGCGTGGTTTTCGCAGGACTGAAAATAGCAAGCTCGCGACTAACTCTTTTATGTGTGTAGGGAGGAGGAGCATAGCCGAGAACTGGCAGTGGCTGACGAACCCAGCGTCCAGGAATGAGATGTTAGCTTCCGTATTTATTGATCAACACGTGCCTTCACGGAGTTTATTCAATTTCGTTTTTGAGTTTTGGAACATTTCAACCGGCATTTTAGATTTGCAATAATAATGCAATAGGATTACTAGAAATCTCCATCAGTTTTCATCTGATTACCACTCTCCGTTTTCTGATTCGTGGTTTCTAGTTGCCCACGTCGACAACTACGGAAAAACCTCTTTGTGTGCAGAGAGCGAGTCACGCAACACAGCCATGGCGGCCATGCAGAAGGCGGTGGTCACGATCGGGCAGGACAAGATTATCCGCTCAGTGAATAGGGAGGCCATTCGCCTCTTTGGCTACCAGCGCGCGGACGAGCTTGTCGGGTACATTTATTTTCCATCTCCGGATCTAGACGCATCACTAAGGCCCCTGTGTTGGAAACCCTCTAGAAAGTCAGTCAACGTGTTGGTTCCACCCCCGTGGAAGGCGCAGCATGACACCTACATCGACAACTACCACCGCACCCAGGTTCCCAAGGTAACGCCGAATTATTTCCTTCTGAAAAAAAATAAAAAGAAAAAAGCAAAACACAAATGCATTATATTCTAAATAATTAAAGTAATTTTGGAAACCAATATTAATATCCTGCACAGGTCATCGGGCGTGCCAGAGAGGTTGAAGGTGAAAAGAAGGACGGCTCGCTGGTGCGCATTCGTCTGTCGCTCTCGAAAATTGTCATCAAGGACGAGGTGTTCTATTGCGGTCTGATTGAGGAGCTCGAAGACAAGACCGGCTTTGTTACCTCTGATGAGAACGGAGTACATTGCTCTTCACTGCTGCACTGGTGTACACATGATTGATGCTTACCCTTGACGGCTGCAGGTCATTTTGGCCAACAACGGGACTTGTGAGGCCTTGTTCGGCTATGACCGAGGTGAGCTCATCGGGCGGAATGTCTCAGTGCTCGCCACTGAACCGCACGCTTCCCTTCATGATAGTTACATGCAACGCTATCGCCAGAGTGGAGGTACTAGAAGTTACACGAATTGATCTTTCGTCGGTCAATTGATGGTTATGTGATCCCGCAGTCAAGCATGTATTAGGCCGCGTGAGGAACTTGAATGGCCGTCACAAGGACGGGTCAGAGATGCCGATATCGCTTCTTGTCACCGAGCGCTTTGATGGCGGCAAGCGCACTTTCTGTGCGCACATCAACCAAATTACCGAGCAAATCGAGGCTCACGTCACAATCGATTACAAAGGGTGCGTGGATAGATTTATATATCGAATGCGACACTTGCTTGCGGAGTTAATGTCTGACTTGCCTGTTTGATTCAGAATCATCCGGTCAATGAATCAGGCCCTCTGGATCATGTTCGGTTACTCTCAAGAGGAATTGTTGGGTCGTAATATCAAGATCTTGATGACGCATCCTCATTCGGAGATGCACGACACCTACATCAAGCGCTACGTTCGGACACATAAGAAGCGCATTATCGGTACCACTCGTACGCTCAAAGCCAGGCACAAGGTATATCCTGAATCTGGGACATAGTGACAACACTTGGCCAATTACTAAACTGCCAATGTTAGGATGGTTCGACATTTTATATCAATCTGGAAGTTACCGAGTTCATGGAGAGTGGGCAGCTCATGTTTGGCGGCAAAATCACGCGTGTGCTCTCCCAACAAGGTAGCTCAGTGCGTCGAACCCTCTTATTGTAACTGCGCTAACTGTTACGTCCACACAGAGAAAAAACATGCGAAAGAGGTCCGCTATATCGGTAACTACGAAATTGAATCGACGCTTGCGGAGGGCCTCTATGGACTTGTAAGACTAGCACGGCATCATCTGACCAAGGAGCGAGTGGTTATCAAGACGATTGAAAAGTCCAAGGTCGATCTAGATCGCTTCCGCGAGATAGACGTGATGAAACATCTGCGTCATCCTCACGTTGTACGCATGCTCGAGGTTATCGAAGGTGCGCACCACATCCTTTACCGATATGCGAGATGATAGCTGATTCTCTCATTAGCTCCACAAAAGCTGTACATTGTTTGTCAATACATCGAAGGCGGCGAGCTCTATGAGTATGCGGTTACCAAGTACGTTTGTCGAGATAACAGCCAAATGTTATGGATGGCTGACAGCCGTTGTTGTTATGAAGGGACAAGTTGCCTGAGGACGAGGCCCGAGTGTTTTGGCGTCAAATTGTTGAGGGAGTAGAATACATGCATTCTCAAGGCATAGTTCACCGCGACCTCAAATTGGAAAACATCATGCTCGACCGAGACAGGAATGTGGTTATTATCGGTATGCCCGTCATGTTTTCTTCACCACGCAGAGGCTGACCCCTGAGACAGATCTTGGGCTTTCGAACTTTACGGCAAAGGGCAGGCTCTTGGAGACCTTCTGCGGTTCGTCTTCCTATGCTGCGCCGGAGATGTTCCTCTGCCGCAAGTACAAGGGCCCTGAAGTCGACATATGGTATGTTCATGGCCGTTCAATTTCAGTGTGATGACAGGACGTGCCACTTATTAGTGTTGTAAATTCTCCTAACCTTAGGTCGATGGGCGTGATCCTGTACTGCATGGTACTGGGCTATCTTCCCTTCGAGGACCCGCAGCACATCGTCGACGCGGATTTCATTCCTTTCGAACCCGCAGATCATCTTTCACCAGGTATGAGCACAGTAGCAAATGTTCTCGGTAGAAGTGATTGTTGACCTCTTGGTGCAGAGTTCCAGGATCTGATAACCCGAATCTTCCGGTTTGATCCGGCCGAACGCATCACAATTGAGGAAATTCGCAAGCACCCCTGGACCAATAAGGTATGGCACTCTCTTCATCCACGAGCAATGAACATGCGCCTGAGCCAGCATGTATAGGGCATGGCGCCACTGCAACCACCAAGCAAGATAAACCCGATGGCGGTTGCTGAGCAAGAGGAAAAGGAGCTTCTGAAGAAACTGGAGGAATTCGGGTTCGACAAGGACGACATTCTCAAGAGCTTATCGCAAGAGGACTTCAATCAGATCACGGCATCATTCTTCCTTCTACAGCAACAGCACCTTCATGAATCACGGTCGCCCGTCATGTCTGGAGGAGGAGGCTGCCCGTTCGCCCACCTTCACTCCGCTCCAGAAGCGAAGAAGGAAGCGCCGACCGCCGACGAGAGCAAAGATAAGCACCACAAGCATAAGGAAGGTAAGGATAAGGAAAAGGGTAAGGAGAAGAAGGAGAAGCACCACAAGCATAAGGATGGCAAGAAGAACGAAGAGTGCAAGAAGGGGCACTAACTCTAGTGGCGAAGAGGGCCAAGTAGGTTTTTTTTAGATAAATATGTAACGTTCATTACCTGCGCATCAGTCGTCGGGATAGGCCTCGTGCATTCGCTGGAGCACAAGGTCACGCACGTGGCGCATGTCTTCTTCCAAGTTGGCCGGCGCAAAGCCGCTTGCTGTGTCGTTGATCTCAAGGATGATGTCCTTGCCTTCCTTAGTGTGGATCGCGTCCTGATTCACCGACATGAGTGACCTCCCGGCGGACACAGAGAACCAAGAGCTTGGTACGTACCACGGTGAGGATGTCCATGCCTCCAAAGAGCTTTCCACATTCCTCGGCCCACTCTCGAAAGACTGGTGTGACTTCGATCTCCTCCAGCACGCAGGTGCCCACATTGCCCTTCCAGTTGGAGTTCATCCTCTTGTAGGCGCGTAGATGGGTTCCAATCTTCTGCACTCGGATATCATACTCTCGATCTTCCACAAGGCGTTCCAGTGTCACGTAGTCCTTGTGCAGGGCAAGACAGCTGTACCGCCAACAATGATGAGCTCGGCAAGAAAAAAAAGAGAGATCGGAGATGGCGACCGCACCCTCGGAAGTCACCAAAGTCGTCTGAAGACATGAAGCGCATCTTGCCGTAGCCGGCCTCCGCTGATCCGATCTTAGCCACCAAAGGAAAGTCCGGAGTGAAGCGCATCCCTAGGGCAATATTAAAGGTGATCAGTTGCGTACGCATCAAGCGAAGGTGGTAAGGTACCCTTGGCGTGGGAGTAATAGGTCATCGGAATGAGCGGAAACTTCTCCTTACCCTGTTCCAACCCAACACGATGAGCAATATTGTAGTAGTGAATGCCAGGGGAACCTTACAAGTTTCTTTTGTACTTCTCGCAATGCGGCGTACACTGCAGGTCTCTCAAGCGCCTGCAATAGCAAAGATAGACGTGTAACGTCCTGACTCCATGGGCAAAGAACAAGAGATGAGTACCTGATGAATACTGGACATGGAGTTGACGGCAGGAATTCTGCAAGTGGAAAGCGATGAGAGTTTGCCCACCACAAGTAATTAGAGAGTAGGAGTTACCCTGCGAACAAGAAGCCGTAGAGAGAATTCGTGTAGAGCTCGTCCTCGCAGAGGCCGCGTACAAGTTGTCTTACCAACACGAAGTCTGATTGACCAATGTTTGTCATCCGTGCCTTTAACTCGCCAATAAACGTATGAAGTACCTGGCTGGCACACAGCAGCTTCCTACACATGTTCACGACCACGCACAGAATACGCAGACGATGATGATGAATGTAAACAGGTCATGTTGTGTCACACGACGGAAAGTGCACGAAAGCGATTCGCACCTTGCCCTTGCGAATGTTGACGACCACTTGGCCGTTGCTCTCGCTCTGTACCATCATGTCCTGCCACTCACACTGCTCCACTTTCAAGCCTGCCACCAAAGGTAAGACATTCCTCAGATCTCTCTCAAGATTATTTTTGATTTATCTATCTTAATCTTAAAATAAATGAGAATAAATAATTTTATAAGAGCGCATTTTAAAGTTATAAGTATTTTAAGATATAAAGTTTGACAGTGCCAGTGATGGAGGCAAACACGGAGCGCCAGTCGCGGGCGTCGGTGTCGATTACAAGAAGGACACGCTGCGCCTTGGTCGAATACACCACCCCTTCGCTCGTCCCTACCGCCCCTTCACCCTGGCCATCCTTCTTCTTGCCCTTCTTCTCCTTCTTCTCTTTCTTGTCCTTCTTCCTCAACATGGCGCTGGTCTATTACTTAAGTTCGTTACCGCCCTACGACCAGGAACGCAAACTCTTATTCGGAGTTTAAAGGTCACTAGCTGAGGTGGGTGCGGTAGATGTGTGCTAGTCGTCGCAAGGCCAGACGGCCGACGGCGTCTGGACTCCATCGATGGAGCGCGTCAGCACGCGCGTTGGCACCGCGCTGGCGGGCGGCCTCTGGATTGCTTACGATCTCACGCATCAGTCGCCGAAGCTCAGAACGGCTGGGCTCGGCCCCTGTCATCAAGGAAGAGAGAGGGATCCATCAAACAAGTGCACTCACCAAGACACGGGAGATGCAGTACAGTAGTGCCCCGCCCATGGCGAGTTGGTGACCATGCTTAGCCCATCAATAGGCAAAGGATATGAGTTCGTCTCATTCATAAAGTGAGTTGGTCCCGACCAGGCTGTGGCGATTGTCTGTGCGTAGATGGACTGTGAGCACACCATGCATCACAAGAAGATGAAGTGCATACCGGGAGACCCATGCTCATAGCCTCAGCTATAGGCCGACCCTGAATGGAAAGCCACGGAGTGAGACGGGTAAAGAGAGTAAGTTATTCTCAAACGATGTCCTTACCCATCCTTCGCCACGCGTCGGGAGCACAAATGCTTGCATCGACTTGTACAGGCGAGGAAGATCCTTTTGAGGAACGTGTTGGTCAATCATGATGATCCTGGGCAGAGTATCGATGGACCTCCCCTCGGCAACGCAGATCTGCTCTCCAATCTTGTGCACCTCCTCGGTAAAGTTGAGGCCTGGGTGGTGTGCTCTCAGACGCGTCATCTCAAACATTTGAAGCCACGTGACTTACCGTCTTCAGCATGGTATGCATTGGTGAGGAGGTAGAGAACCACTTTGTCATCTTTCTTGAATTCCTCATAGAAGGCACGGGCGAGGATGTCCCAGCCCTTCCTTGCCTCCCATTTGAACACCGAGAGGAACTTGAAATGATCCTGGGTTTCAGGATAGCCAGGAAGCATGTCAAACGGCGCTGTAGTGTCTGGATTAAACGTGTGCACGTCAACCGATTCGGGCATCACGATGAGCTTTTCACGGCGCACACCGCTGTTGACGAATGTTGTGACGTGGAAGTCCGTGGGAACCCATATCTCAGACATCAGCTCTGAATGTCGGTGGAGTGTGAGAAAAGAAGTCAGTCTCTTTGATAAAGGTATTAGTCGTGCGTACCTCGATTGCAGCGCTCCACCCAACCCGAAGGTATGCGATCAGTCTCAAACTTGAGGGAGGTACCATGGGCTGATGAGTCACAAAGAAGATTGCGATGTAGTTAGAGGGAATAGTACCATGGTACGGCCCACCACGTAGCGCGCGTCAGTAGGAGGACATATCTCAGTCTGGAATAGAGGAGGACGCCACGCTCCAGGCTCGCTGTGGCAAACGACGACCGTCTTGTTCATTTGGACTCTCGTGTACAGCATATCCTATGGGGGTGAATTGCATCAGCGTTAAATCACCTGGTGAGACAGAGAGAAGATAACCTGAAGCTGCCGTCTCACATCATCGGGAAGGCCTTTCACAAAGTTCCACGATACCCCATCTCCATGCTGTACTCCATGGCCGATCCAAGGAATCATGCGAGAAGAGACGCACAGGATGAGCATGAGATTTACCACTCCATATTGTGAAGCAGCATAGGGGATAACATGTTACATGATACCTGAGTGATACGAACGCGTGTGTGCTTGCTGAGCTCGAGTACGAAGCTCAACGCCTCGCTGCAGTAACCTTGGATGAAGATTGTGATATCAAGTGCACACACACGAGAATGTAAGATCGACATTCATCATCATCGCAACTAACGCGCAGAGAGAACAACTGTACCTCCGCCACTCAGCACAGGACCGAACCACCACACGTGCGGGAGCTCGCCCAAGTCTTCCTCCTGCCACTCATCCTGCTTGCTGTCCTTAATTTCACCCGATCCGTCTGTTGCTTGCTGTTCTTCCTCTGTCTCAGGTGAACTGCTACCACCGTTCGCTCTTCGTCGTTGCGCAGCTTCGTCATCATCATCGCCATCATCACCAACCGGAGGACGAGGAGCCATGGCAGGAGCACTATTGGCATCGCCAACGCGGCGCTGTGGCGGTTCGCTGTGACCCACCGGCGCGCTGTGCCAGCCATGGTACCATGTGGCTGCCACCACCGCCACCGCCACCGCCACGACCAGGTACCATCTGGCCGAGTGGCCGCTGGTCGCGGTCGGCGTAGAAGACGACTTGCGAGGAGGAGTGGTGGTGGTAAGTCTTGGTGGTGGCCCTGCCGCCACGTCGGCGGTTCCCTGTCGAGCGGGAGCAGCTGCACTACCCTTGGGTGTGCGTCGTGACATTATGTTTTGTGTTTCGAAAAAGAAGTTGATGCATTCTGAAACGTTTTCATTTACCACAAAAATGGGGAGTGCGACATGAGATAGGAAACGTGGATTCACATACATATCCTGATGGCACATCACACAAGGGTGCCTCTGCTCCTGGCGAACGGAAGGCGAAAGGCCCTTGTTTCAAATGTTATGATGAACAAAATGGCTCCAGGTCGGGCGCATCGCTTAATGATTAGCAAAGATGGAGATGACTGAGGTCTTATCAGTGCCGCCCATGTTGGCCGTGAGGCCGAGCTTCAGCTTACTCTCGAAATTGGGGATCTGGTACTCGCCACACTGCCCCTTCATTTGCCGATAGATCTCCAGCACCTGCATGAAACAATGCATTAGACTTGGACTGTCACACGAAGGCAGCTTTCCTCCTCAACTCACCTGTTTGACACCGGTCGCACCAACTGGGTGCCCGAAGGCGATCAATCCACCTCCAGTGTTGACTGGGAACTTGCCTTCAATGTCTTTGGTGAATTGATTAGCAACGGCTTGCAAGAAGCTTCATTGATAGATAAAGCGTACGCGAATGGCCGTCGGCTACGAGATGAGTTCCCTTGCCGTACTCAGCCAAACCGAGAGCCTCATACATCAGGACTTCCGCAATTGAAAAGCAATCATGAACCTCCAATACGTTGATATCCTTAGGCGATAATCCTTTGATCGTATCCAGCACCATGGCATGTCAGTAAACCACTGGCTCATCAGAGATCATTCATGTACCGGTAGCCTTGAACGCTCTTTGGGCAGCCGCTGCTGAGTTCTCGAACTTATCGTGCTCTCGTAGTTCGTAGAGATTGTCAGCAGCCACTTGCACAGTGAGCACTGAATAAACAAATCATTCAGTCATCAATTCCTTCTGCGCCACAAAGGTTGCAAGAAGGGCGTTTACCCTCAATGGCATCTCGGGTTGTCTTGCCTAGCCTTTTGAGTCCTTCCTCGCTAACGACAACGATCGAGGAAGCACCGTCGGATACTTGAGAGCAGTCGCTAGTGCGGAGGTAAGGCTTGAGCTCTTCATTCGATAAGAAGTTAGGATTCTTGTCCGATGCCGTGGCAGCGGTATCGAGGTCCATCTTTACCTCCCGCATGTGTGCCAGCGGATTCTTGTTGGCGTTCGTGTACGCCTTGACTGATACGTGAGCAAAATCCTTAACACAAACGTCAGTCTAGCAGACGAGAACAGACGACGCGAGCAACCATACCCTAGGACCCACTTTGTGGTTGTGAAAGTAGTGCTTCATGCGCAAGGCAAAGAGAGCAGGGAAAGTAAAGTCATCAAGCTCGCGCTGAGAACGATAGTGCGAGGCACGGGCCAAGTAGTCTCCGCCTGAATAAATCTAGATCAGAATTCATGGCACAACCCACTGTCTCACTTGCATTACGACGTGGGATGGAACATGCACCTTCTCGGGCACTGACCGTGTTCTGAACTTCTGCACCACACACCAGAGTCACATCGGTTCCTGCTTGAATCGACTCCACTGTGTATGCGGACATGAATAAGCATCAGCATCATCATATATCTGTAGAATTTGCAGGCAGCATACCGGCCGAAGCAAAGGCAAGTCCACCAGAGGCGCAAGCCCCTTCCACCCGCATGGCCGGAATGAATCTGAACTCGGGTACAGCCCCAGCCAGTGCAGCTCCTGCACAGTTTCAGGGTCAGAAAAGACTTTGTAGCGCTTGTAACGCACTACTTCAACTCAGAACTGCGCACCAAGGTGTCCCTGATTGCAGAACAGCTCTCCTCCAAAGTTGCCAATCCACGCCTTCAAGAAGCCGTCACAAAATTAAACTTTAGTTACGTTCCTCAACAATCGCTCTATTTGTTTATATATATACTGTTCTACCTTCTCGATGGCCGAAGCGGGAACGCCGGTATCTTCAAGAGCGCCCTGTACGGAGCCTTGTATGTAATCTTCGAGAGCGGGGTTCTCCTTCTGGCCGTAGAGAGGGTGCTTCTTCCATATAAAGTCCGGATTGCCCTTCCCAATGAACGGCAACGTACGGCCGCCAAGAACGAACGTACGACGAGGCAGTGCTTTCTTCATCTTTGTAGTTGAGGTTTCGCGTGTTGTGTGAGATTCTTTCGATCTTTCCCTTCTTCTTTTACGCTATCGCCAGATTATTATTGATACTCGGAATCGCAGATATTTCTTGATAAGAAGAAATGAAGCGTTTCTCCAGATTTCCCAAATCATACGCATGATTTTGTTTTCCTAGAAATCATTTTTCATCTTTTTTGTTTTTTGTTTTGAATTTTTTGTTTCTTTTTATTGTTGTTTTTTTCTTTTTTATTTTTATTTCTGGCAAAGGATGGAAATCGCGGGCAGTACGGCTCGACCAGCCGACGTGCTGGGCGCTCTTAGGTCGCTTCACGGCCCAGCCACCACAGCACGCATTGCCACTGCGCTACAGGTGGGACAGCCGCGCATTTAATTTTTTAAAATATAAAACATTATCATAACATTGACCATATATTTATACAAACAATAAATATACTCTATGCAGGAGTCGTGCAGCAAGGTTGAACAAGCACTGGCGTCACTCTGCCAGCACGGCACTGTGCGTAGCCATCGCTACGAGAGTTCAAAGTCACTGTCCAATGAAGGTACCGGTACAGCATCGCTGCGTGGCGCTTGATGTTTGTGCTCATTTCCCCAATTAAACGGAGCAGACCGCACGTTGTATTGGCTACCATCCTCGTCGTCCTCCCCTCAGGATTCGTCACAAAGCACCACCACCACCACAACATCGACTGCGCCGTCCGGAGACTCAGAGTCTACTGAAGCAACATCACCTACAAAGGTTTATCAGCCGTACAGTGTTGCATACTGTTAGAAAGTTTTCTCACAAGTTGCAACTCTTGCGCAGGCCAATCACTTGAATAAACCACCCAGCTCATCTCTTCGATCACGTCTTCGTGGACGACGTTCGGCTGCTGTGGCCTCGCCCTTCAAGTCGCCAATGAAAGTAAGCACTTTCCTCAACGCGTCTTTCAGCAGATTGATTCTTATCTCATCATTCAGAGGAAGGAACCGGGTGAAGACCCAGCGGAGATCAAATTGAATGCTACTGCCTCCACTCCGCAGTCATCGCGCAGCAAGCATCCTCGACTCGAGTTGGCCAAGGTAAATCATCAGCAATGCTGTTAGGTAGTCTCTCTTCCTAACCACTGTCTTCGCGATCGTTCTCTTTAGTCCTACGAGGCAGAGAAGAGAGAACTTGAGCGGGCAATTAAAACTAAAGAAGCTAAGCTGGCTGAACTCAAACGAAAGCGACTGTTGGCTGAGGAGAAGTTCTCTAATCAGGTGCGCCTTCACCTGAAGATTGGACTGGTCGCGTCGCTGTAGCTGACTAGTAAACGTTACCCATGTAGGAGGAACGAGAGAAGGTGCCCCGACTCATCGCCAAGTGGCGTGAAGTATGCCAGGAGGTGTTGGTACAACTACACAGCCACCATATGCAGGAGAAGGCAGATCTCACGCTCGCGGAGCTGGTGGAATACCTCAACATTGACGCTGATGCCATCCGCTTCTCGCCCACAGAGGAGACCTTCTACTGAGTGCCTCAATGAGGAAGAAAGTGTGCTGAGCTCTGAGTTTTGTGGTGTATTTGGTGAGTGGGAATAGAATAGACCCACATGACAAAAGTACACATCCGCACCTACATGAGCAAAGCCACAAGGAGAAGGAGATGAGGAGAAGAAAAATAAATAAAAACAAAGTAATGAAAAAGAAGCTAAATGACAAGAGAAGACTAGCTCAAGGAAGCAGACGAGTCGTTTCAGAGGGACCGACTTTCTCGACTTTGCCCTCTCCGGCACCCTCCTCGTTCTCCTCGTCCTCTTCAGGCTCGATGAGGAACGTGCGATCTGTAAGGAAAGGCTTAGGGCTTGAAGGAATAGAATACGAAGAAAGTAGTGCCAACGTACCACGAATAGCGCAGCACCACATATCAGGGATGGGGATGAGTCGCAGGATGGCGCCCACAATCAATGATCCAGCGCCAATGGCGATGCTGTAGCCCCAGTTGATCAGCGAAAGTGGTTCCGTCTTGAACACATCACCGCCGAATTGGACGATGAGCGCCTGGACTACGACAGTGATAGCGATGATGGCGATGAAGATCCAGTTGGTATGTAAGCCGCCGAACACGTTCCACTCATATTTACCCACTTTCCTAGCGTTCACTTCGTTAAATACCTGAATAGCACAATAATTAGATATCATTGCACGTAACAAACCGGGCATGATCTATCCCTACCTGGCAGAACACGAATGAGTTGAATAGGAAAGTGTTCCTCACAATTTCGCTGTCCTCCTCGATGACATACTTGCTTAGATAGAGAATGCCAAAAAGGACAGCGAGCTGGTAGGCTCCCTGGCCGATGATATTTCTCCACATAGTGGCCGAAATGAGTGGGTAGTTGCGTCCCGCAGGAGGACGGTCAAGAAGAGCCCTGTCCAATACACGCACGATCATTTAGTTGTTGATTGTGATGACTACAATTTCTACACATACCTCGTGGGTGCTTCAGTGCCAAGGGCAAGAGCAGCCATGGTGTCCATGATAAGGTTAACCCATAGAAGCTGGATAGCCTTTAACGGGGTACCCTGAGCACGAGACCCAAACATTAGCAAGATGTGCAGAGTGAGAATAAGCACGCGGAGTACCTGATCAGTAAGAGCAGCGACAAAGGCCACGACAAGCGCAACCAAGTTCACAGTAAGCTGGAACTGCAAGAACTTCTGAATGTTCTCGCGCACGTTACGGCCCCACATGACTGACTTGACAATAGAGGCGAAGTTGTCATCGAGAATAATAATATCCGAGGCTTGCTTGGCTACACCGGTGCCTTCGATGCCCATAGCCAAACCCACGTGGGCCATGCGTAGGGCAGGCGCATCGTTAGTTCCGTCACCAGTTACGGCGACTACTTCACCCATAGCCTTCAAACGTTTAACCAGAAGCTTCTTGTCCTGTTATACGTCACGTTTTCTGAAATAAGCACCAGGCGAACTGAGTCCCAAGATTGGCAGTCGGCGCATACCTGAGGAGTGGAACGAGCCAGAACTTGTAGGTTGGGAAGCACCTCGTAGGCTTCCTGATCGCTGAGGTTCCTGAATACCTTGCCTTCCATGGCCACACCATCTTTGGTAAGGATATTGCACTGCCTGGCAATCGACTTCGCGGTGTTCAGGAGATCTCCCGTCACCATGCGGACGGTCACTCCGGCATCCTGGCAAGCGCGCACTGCGCCCTTAACATCCGAACGGAGAGGGTCCTATGTGGGCGCCGTATTAGTATTCTATCAAGCATACGAGCGAGGATATCCTCAGGAGAAGACCAGGCTGTACCTCAATACCCACGATCGCGATGAGGGTAAGGTCCTGCTCGAGTTCATCTTCATTGTGTTCCTTGTCGCCCACGCCCATGCTGTCAGGAGACCAATCGGCAGGGAGGTCTCGGTAGGCCATCACCAGGGTTCGCAAAGCATCGTTGGAGAAAGCTTCGAGCGTCTGAGCGAGCTCTTGGCGGTCTTCATCCTCGATATCGATAATATCGCCGGTGTCAGTGACGACGGAAGTACAGCGCTCGAGAATGATCTCGGACGCGCCCTTGGTGTAAACTCGGTAGGCACCATCACCGCCTACAACTGAAGTCATGCGCTTTCTCTCGGAGGAGAAGGGAACTTGATAAGTGACCGGATACTGGTTGCGGATTTCATTAAAGTCCTCGCCGAGCTTATGAACAAGCACGAGCAGAGCGCATTCGGTCTTGTTGCCAAGATATTCAAAGCCAGGACCGTTCTTCACGGGACGGATCACAGCCTAGAACAAGAACCCGTTTGTTTTAGCACTTTCTCCCGCTCACTTAAAGTGAGTGTAGCCAGGGCTTTACCTTGGAGTTGATAGAAATGCCATGAGTGAGAAGATGTTTCAGAGCCTCGTTCGGTACTTTAGGAACACCCTCAAATTGGCTGCCGCCAATCCAGCCGCGCATTACAGTCATACGGTTCTCTGTAAGGGTACCAGTCTTATCTGTGCAGATATTGGTAACACCTCCCATTGTTTCGCACGCCTTCAAATGGCGCACCAAGTTCTTATCTAATTACGACAACAAGATATTAGTTAACACGTGAGACTGCAAATATGTGAATGAATCGGATGCTGGGTTGTCGGACGCACCCTTCATCATCTTCCTCATCGAGTACGCCAAAGAGATGGTCACGGCAAGAGGAAGACCCTCTGGCACGGCCACGACGACTATCGTTACCGACACGATGAAGTAAGTGATGAAATCCTCCAGCATGGTCCACTCGAAATCATCTGTAGAGAGCATTCTACGGTTAAGTAACGAAAGCACGGCAGCTTGAGTGGCCTCTGAGGATTACTTACCGGGATCACCCTGGATGAAGCGCTTGACCACCCACCAGATGGTAAGGCAAATGAAAATGGCGGCAGCGCAGATGAGACCAAGCCAACCGATCTCTGAAATGACGAGTTATTCAACTGTCAATTTCCACTTGGTGTAGCACTAAAATGAACGTACTGGTAGCGAGATCACCGAGATCCTGCTGAAGAGGAGTTTCATCGTCCTCCGGCTCAAGCTCAACAAGAATGAGGCCCCATTGGGAGTGCACGCCGACAGCACAGACGATCATGTGTGCCTCTCCATCGGCAATCTACGTGAGTTGCAGAAACCAAGCGCGTTAAGTAACGCATCACAAATAGAATGAATACATGATTATGTACCGTGCAGCCTGAGAGAAGGAATGGATGCTGCACGTTTCGCGTTACAGACTTGGATTCTCCGGTCAAGTTTGCCTGGTCCACTTGGAGTTCTGCAAATGATCACATGGGTAAGCTTTAATCTATTTAAACGGGAGAGACTTAGAAGGGATAACCTTTGCCGGACACCCATAAACCATCGGCAGGTATGCGACTGCCTCGTTCGAGAACGACGATGTCGCCCACTACAAGATCGAAGACCTGACCAACAATAGGCACATTGAGCCAGCGTGTAAACGAACCCCAACTGGCCTGAGGATTAGATGGGGACGTACCAAAATTTGAACGACACGGCCATCACGAATGACCAGGACCGTGTCGTTATCCTTCTCCTTTTCAAGTGCCCTGAACTGTTTGTCCTTGAGAAAGTCGTTACCGGCGGTCACCGACGACACGAGCAAAACGGCCGCCAAGATTGACGCGCCTTCGATCCATCCTGTACCAGTCCGTGGAAATAAATTAGCCACAACTTAAATAGCAAGTCGCGAAGATTTGTTGTAATAATAAATTAGAGAAATAGGTTTATTATCTAAGAATGTAAAATAAAATTGAAAGTAAAATTTGAGATAATGAGAACAAAGAATTAGATTAAAGAGAATGACTGAGAATGTAGAAAAATTAAATAGATTTATGTCATGTACCGGTAGAGCGGCTTTCGCCTTCTTCCTCGTTGGGAAAAGCGATTCCAAGTACGAGAGAGATTACGGCGGCGACGCAGAGGATAATAAGAGTGGTGTCCTGTAGGGCTTCCCACATGAGCCTGAAGAATCCCGTGTGTTTGCGCTCTGGGTAGACGTTGGAGCCGAAGGTGTCGGCTCGGTCGCGCATATCGTCGACGACGCCCTTCTTGGGGTCGATGTGGAGGCCCTTGACGATGGCCGCTATGCCGCCCAATTTCGAAAGAGCATCGAAATTACCAAGATCGTCGAAGAGCTCTTGCAGCTCGCTCCATGTGTAGGAGAAGTAGGCCGAGGACGACATCTTCGACCTTTACAGATGGAGGGTGTAGGGTGGTTGTAGCGCTTTTTAATGGGGATTCGTTGGCCTTCTTCCTCTTCCCCTATCTGCAAATCATTACCAACATTAATTAAATGTTTAATGAATTATTTTAAAATCTGCGGTCTGAATGGAATGCTGCGCATGAATCATGAACATTACCTCACCAGTGTGTGCTTGGCAGCGTAGCTGCTTGTTCTTTTTCAATGTGTGTGTAAATGGGGAATATGAGAGAAGGGCGAAGAAAGAGGGAGCACCTTCAGCGAGAAGTCAAGAAGAGGACGGGAGCTTCCGGTCCGGGGCCACTCCCAGCGCCTGGAGAAGCTGCGATAGGCGATCGTCACCACCGCCACGGACCTGTCAGGAAAATGAGGGAAGCGGAGGACGGCCGATTGGTGGCCCGCTTCTCGTAATGGTGCGGCCAGGCGTCTGCCGTAAGGAGGACCGTCAGAAGTGGAAGGTGCGTGGAGAAGGCGCACGACTTTCTGTCCTTTCTTCGCCCGATGGATGCCTGGTGACACCCTTCGTCCGTGGGTACCGTATGACGATTGGGTGGATGATGGTGGAGTTGAAGCAGACTGTGGATGGCCTACTGGTTCCAGCTGTGGAAACGGAGTTCCCCTATTCTGTGGGTGTCTCCCTGAACGAGATATCGGCAGAACTGCGTCACCACCAGTTACGTCAATGGATCTCCTGATCACAAGACCATCAAAAAGTAGCACCTCCGTGGAAGGGGTCCTCAAGGGCAAACTGCTGTTCTGATCTCTATTGCACATGTGTGATACTTACAGTGCTGCCGCTCTGGCAGCAAGAGGAACCCTGGTACGGTAGCGTGCGCTTAGGAGGCAGGAGTCTGAGTGGAGACAACGCCCTGCATGTCGGAATCTGACTGAAGGAAGGCCTGGGTCGGCCCAAAGTACGACGGATCGGGCGTGGTTGCGGGCAGGGCCTTTCGCAGGATGGCAGCAGCCGTAGTCGGGTCAGCCTGCAAGGCGGCGATACAAGCCATGTTGTAGGCCAAAATGGACTGATAGGATCGCTTCTGCTTGCCATCGCGTTCGAAGAGGCCCTCGCACTTGATCACGGCGGCAGCCTTGAGGAACTGTTTCCTTGCATTTTCCACATCCTTCGCAGCTTCGCCAGCTCGATCGGTGCTGGCCTCGATTCGTGACAAGGCCAAGAGAGCGCAACCCCAATTGATAAGAGCGTCAACGATGAGCGTGTCCCGCTTCTTCTCGCGTGGAAGTCGTGTGCACGCCTCGTACTTGGTCATCGCCTCTCGTAGGAGATTCTCTGCGTCACGCAGGCTGCCTGTATCCTCGTGGATTCGTGCGTGCTTGCGGAGGCCGTTGCCCCAGTTGTACAATACATTTCTATTGTGTGGCTGCAGTCGGTGCGCCGCCCTGTAGCGTTGGGCCGCTGTCCCAAGAAGCTGGCCAGGCCGAGTGTACTCAGCCGGGAGCATCGACAGGAGCGAGGTTGCGTGTTCGCAAAGCGCATTTCCCCATCGATCAAGAGCCTTGTGGTCATTCCTATCCAACCTGAGGCACACCGACAGCTTGTCATAAGCCTCACCGAACAGTCTCTCGACCTCAGGCAAGGACGCTCTTCCTTGCTGAGCTCGAAGGACTGCCAGCTCAGCAAATACAGTGGCTAGGTTCCTGAGAACGCAGGCATCATCGGGCTTGAGCTGAAGAGCGTGAGCATAGGCCTCAGCTGATAAACGGTAGAATTGCATGGCTTCCTGGCCCGCTTTGGTTCGAGCCAGCTCGGCAAGTGCATCCGCCTCGATCCTGGGAACACAGCAGGATTAGTTGCACCATTCATTTGAGGATGTGCGCACAAAAGTCTCACCTTGGTATGGCATACATGTGCTTGGCCTTTACAAGGATCTCCTCAAGCATTTCGGGAGTGAAGGGTGCCGAGTGCAGCGTACTCTCACAGCAGCAAAGCGAGATACCCGTGTGAAATACTACGCCGGTAAGGTGCTGCAAACGAAGGTAGAGAGCTTCCATGCGCAGATCCTTACGCAGGTCGTGCTCGGAGCGTTCCTCCAGTGGGGATATTCCCTGAGGAAACTGTTCGATTATCAATCGCTTCGCCTCTGTTCGCCAGAAAGCAGTTGATCGAGGACCACAGCCGAATACCACGTTGAAGAAGGCTAAGACCAACGCTCTGTACTCTCCCTCCTGGTGGTAACGACAGAAGTGAAATGGGATCAGCATCACTCAGAACAAAGACAAGAAGAGGGAACGCACCTCCGATCCCTGCATGGCCCTCATTTCTGCGCGAAGTTCATTTTTAAGCACGCGAGCGACTATTTCCAGAAGGAGAAGCTCTTTGCTCCACTGGTCCTCTACTCTAGCACGCACACGGCCAATATGTCTTACGTTGATACCGGCGCGATGCACTTCGTCGATCAAATGGGTTCCGGTGAAACCAGGAGACTTGAAGGCCGGAAGCTGTGCAGCAAAATCGGGAATGACACGAAGGAAGAGGTAACGGGTAGCTTCCTAATAACGCAACACGCACGGTGTAAGTCACTCGATGGTATTTGTACCGATGCATGATCTCTAAATACCTGAACTTCACTATTGTGTATGTCGGCATCGTGCTCACCAAAGGCGGTGAATGCATCAGATGACAGCGGTGAGCAATACTTGGAAACGAACTCGCCCCGCAGCAACTTGAACAAAAATCCACCCTTCACCGAGTGATCAGGGGTCTCGCATGGCCATATTCGTGCTGTATCGACTACATAAAGCTTGCCGTCCCGACCCTGCTCATGCATATTGGTGAGACACAACTCGAGACGAATATACAGGAGAGGACGCTATACCTGATGCCCTTCAATGTCGCACGGGCCGTGCAACCACTCTTTCGGATTTCCCAACCCCGTGTAATGGCCCTTGAGGTTCAACACCTTGGCGATTTTCTCCATAAGTTGATTCATCTCCTACGGATCGAAACAGAGATTCAATTAACACTTGGTCGTATTTGACCTGTTGGAGAGAAAGAGACGAACCTCCGACTTCTTGTGTACAGAATTACCGCCATCGCAGGAACCGTACACAATAGTGTCTTCCGATATTGGCAGAGCCGATGTGGCAATTAGACGGTAGCCGCGCCAATCTATCAGTGCCAGTAATGGAAACGACAGACCCAAAATCATGCCACAAGAGACTAACGCAGTGAGACCCTTGAGCTCATGGCCTATCACAATTAGAAGCTGCTGTGAGCGTAAATAGCAATTAATCCATCTGAAAAGACGAGCAGTACCGGCCACTTTCATGGCAAACCGATCAGAGGGGTATAGCGAGCCGTCCTTGTTCACGGCGAACTTGAAGAAGATGTTCGCCACCTGGTACTTCTCACCACCAGCCAGGCCCTTCCCGCGAAGTGGCTTGATAGTTTTTTGATGATACGGGAGGCTGCGCTCGCGAATGATAATTTCGCCATACTGCTTAGCGGTGGCCACGAACTCGTCACATAGCTTCTGCAGCTCAGTGCCTCGCTCGAGAACGGGCCGAAGCAGGATTTCTTGGAATTCCTTAGTCCAGTTTCTCGGCTCTTTTAGTTGGGGGTCTGTGAACATGCCCTGAGGATTGCCCTGTAGTGCGAGCATCAGCTGCACGGACTGAAACAAGCAGTGCAAGAAGATATGATGAGTACCAGAACCATATGTCCCTGTAGACGGCGAGGGGCAGGAACGGAACAGTCTGTGTGCGAGAACTTGGGGAAAGAAAGCGATACGCCGGCCACAGCGCCCGACACCCCAACCGCGCTGTAAGCTCTCCTTCGCACGGCTCCACCCGCATTGGAGTATGCCGAAGTAGTAGAAGAATTGGAGTAGCCCGTCGGCAGTGTCGTGGTAGACGTGGTAGATGACGTGGCCGATAACCGGCCATAATTGCTGTAAGCTGAAGTGGCAGTGTGCGTGGAAGTTGAGGACGAGGAGGCCAAAGAGGGAAGCGAAGAGCGGAAGCCCGAGTTGTGGTAGGCCGACTTCGGTAGTGATGAATCCTCAATTTCCATCATATAACCTGTTATTAATATTACATTGAGAAAATGGGTTGATGAACAGAAAATATTCTCCCCTCCCCATTTTAAAATCTAAATAAAATCTGTTCGTACCACGAGGCGATGTCTGCATAGGAATGGCAAATGTGTCCTTCGGGCGTTTGGGCAGAAGTGTAGGAGGAACGGCGGACGACGTGGAGGGAGGGGCGGGGCAATAGATCTTCCTCTCTCCTTCTCCAGCGTGAGGTGCTGAGGCCTCATCGGCGGCCTCCTCCATAGACACGGGGAAGGGATCGAGAGGATTGGCACGCGAGGGGATATCGAAGCATTTCAGCACCCCAGCGTACTCGGGATGGCAAATGCTCGCATTGGTGAGCTGGTCGTGGCCCTTGAGACCCACGTAGTTGCGACGTAGGGCCCGCAAGATGCTCATTACTGATGATGATCAGCTGATGTGGATGAGGGAAGGAAATGATATGAATGGGCTGGTCTCCTCAAAAGAGAAGGCAGTGCAGGAGGTCTGTTTCTTCGCTGCAGCCCGAGCGACACAGTCACCTCCCCGTCACCTGCAGCGTGGCATACAACTTGGATGAGTACTTCTCCTGACGCAACCGCCGCTACACCGGCGATGGATGTTGCCAACTTTCCATACGGGCAAAACAACCGAAGCCCAAGATCCCAACTTCGCGTGAATGGAAATTTGGATGACATCTGCCGCAGCTTTGAGTGTACCTGCGACCGTTACGGTTTTGCACAGCAAGACCGTGAGTAGAGGGAAACGCGGAAATGAAAGAGAAAAACGGAGTTGCAATTCCGCCAATCTTCATCTTTGGCCGGAAGTCGCGGGGACCAAGGCGAAGATACGACAACAGAGGCGCGGGAGAAGATGGATCTCCTGCAACTCCAAAATCTTTGTAAGAGGGACAGCCAATCCTACAAGGAGGAGTTTCAGCTGCAGCATCGCCATTTCCAAACTCAATTGCAGCTGTTCAAGCTCAAGCCATCGAAAGAGGCTCGTGAATTTGAAGCCCTCGTCAACTTTCTTAGCCATGTACGTCCTGTCTTCAACCTCCACTTCGTTCACGAATTGTACACTCAAAATATATTGTAATCTTAAAATTATATTAAAATTATAATGTAATCTTAAAATTTAGCAGTTATATTATTGTCAATTTCCCACCAGAAACGTTGCATTTTAATTCGTTTATCTCCAAAGGTGGCTCCCGTGTACAAGAAAGAGCTGGCAGAGTTCCCACAGCAACTGATCGCGCTGCTCGACGAGAACGCCATGGCGCTGGAGCCCGGCCTGCGACGTACCCTGGCCAAGGCCCTCATCCTGATGCGCAACAAGGATCTGATCACACCCACCACGTACGTGTCTACAACAGGCCATAGCTGTTCTGCACAATTGAGGTGTTCACGCTCATATGGAGATATCTTGTCGCGCGTACGAATGTTGTGCTCCTGATGATGACTGAATGTGGCTCAGGCTGCTGTGCTTGTTCTTCAAGTTGTTCCGTTGCAAGGACAAGCCACTGCGCCAGATGCTCTATTCGCACATCGTGACCGATATCAAGAACATCAACGAAAAGCACAATAACCAGAAACTTAACCGCACGCTGCAAAACTTTATGTACACAATGCTCAACGATCCCAGTGACGTAGCCGCTAAGAAGTCGCTTGACGTGATGATTGAGCTGTACCGCAAGAGAATCTGGTTCGTTATCCTTTCAAGATGACGCCCAGTTACTACATCTCTCGGTTGCCAGTGGCTTATGGTGTGGTTGGAACAGGAATGATAGCAAGACCGTCAATGTTATTAGCCAGGGATGCTTCTCCAAGTTCAGCAAGATTAAAGTGGACGCCATGCAGTTCTTCCTTTCCGCTCAATCGACGGACATAGAAGAGGAAGAGGTACAACTCACTCTTATTGATTACCAGCTGAGTCTGCTGTCTCACGCGATGATTGTCCGTAATCACAGGCCGTTCCTACGGTACAGGACATGGTCAAGAAGTATTCAACACACGGCGCCAAGACCAAGAAAAGGAAGAGGAAGCTAGAGAAAGGCATCAAGAAGGCTCAGAAGCTTAGACATAAAGAGAAAGAGATCAAGGTCAATTTCCCCGCTATCGAGCTCATCAACGACCCTCAGGGCTTTGCTGAGAAGCTGCTAGCCAACCTCAAGAATTCCACCGAGCGATTCGAGGCACATCCGCTCTGCCCTTCGTGTTCTCCAGCACAACACTAACAATCCGATTGTTCGAATGATTCTCAGGTTAAGGTAATGACGATGAATTTGATCTCACGATTGATCGGTTGCCATAAACTCCTACTCCTCAACTTCTACACGTGGGTTCAGCGCTACCTGAAGCCACAGCAACAAAACGTGGCACAAATCCTTGCTATCGTCGCCCAGTCGTCCCATGACGTATGTTGACCCTCTCTTGCTCACATTCATCAGAGAGGCATAAGGCTAACTAATTCATACTGGCCAGTTGGTTCCTCCTGAGAGCTTGGAGGAAGTCGTTCGTGTGATCGCCAATCACTTCGTAAATGAACATGGCGCGCCTGAGGCGACAGCAATTGGAATGAATGCCATTCGTGAGATCTGCACGCGGCAACCTCTGGCGATTAGTGATAAGGAACTCCTTCGCGAGCTAACGTCATATAAGAAGAACCACGATAAGGGCATCATGATGGCATCACGCTCTATCATAGCACTTTATCGAGATGTTAACCCTGGGCTCCTTCACAAGCACGATCGGGTACTATGCTAACATTTTTCTATTATATTGAGATACAACTAACTCAAGTGGGTTGCAATATAAAGGGCAAATTTGCAGACATGACGGTAGAGCCGCAGCAGTATGGCGAACTGCGACCCGCCGAAAAGGTCAAGGACGTTGAACTTCTTGAACAGGAAGAAGGCGAGGATGAAGGTGACGGTGGAGATGGTGCGGACGACAGCGATGGCTGGGTGAATGTGTCCGACAACGAAGGCGATTTTGTTAAAATCGAAGACGGGAGTGATGAAGAAGGAGCAAGTGATGGCGAGGGCGAATGGGTCGAGACTGATAATGAGGAAGAAAGTGAAGAAGAAGAAGAAGATGAAGAAGAAGAGGAAGCTGATCAGAATGAAGAAGCATCAGAGGACGAGGATGGAGAAGCTGAAGGAGAGGCAGGCGAAGAAGATGAAGCCGCATGGTTCGTCGACAAGACACCATCTGCAGTGGAGGAAAAATCAGACCCGTCTAATGCCGACGAAAGCGCTACCTTAGCTGAGGCTGCGTCGTCTACTGTGACGGAGAACAATACCACTGAGAAGTCTGGCCGTCCGGACCTCGAAAGGGTAGCTTCACCTCCATTGACATTGGATGCATTCAGGCGCGTAACTTCCTGATTCACTAGGTGCTCACGCCCGAAGATTTCGAGAGGATGAAGCGGAAGAGACAACAACGCGAGGAAGGAGACAGTGACGACAACAGCGAAGAAGACGCTCGACCCGATTACGAGGTCGATCCATCTAATATCATAGGCTACCAGAAGAAGAGAAAACTCGACAAAGAAGGACGACTGGCTTCCGTCCTCGCCGGAAGGTACCGAATTGTAGAGTTTCGTCAAGTGAAGCGCAGTCGTACTTACGTGTGGGTGTGAATGTGTGATGTGGAAACGCAGAGAGGGCAGGGACAAGTTCGGCAGACGAAAGGAGAAGATGGGCACGTCGCACACAAACAAGGATACGGCCAAAGCACAACCGTATCAGCTCACCCGCCACTCGGCTGCCGTGCGAGCCAAGGCCAAGCTGTCGCTCAAGGACAAGGTGCAGCAGCGAAAGAAGAGAAAGGGCGGCAAGAAGGGTGGTAAGAAGGGCGGCAAGAAGAGGAAGTGAGTGCTGCTTGTTGCCACAATTCCTCGCTAAGAATCTTCTTACATTTTCTTCAAAGATGACCAGTCAGATGAAGTGGGTCGTCATCTACGGCAATTCACAAGACAAGGTACAAGTGCCTTTGTCGATGGGAAAGGTCGATCATCAGATCAACAGTCATTGTGCTGAGTTTCACTGCATGCTCAGTCCCTCTCGAATATGACATGTGCAAGGGCGTAGTCTTTCTCGTGGGAGATAGCTAAGTGTGTTCGGGTTACGCCTAGTTCACCAGCCAGCCGCTTGGTCTTGCCCTCCAGCACCAGCAATGGCCGTCCTGTGTGGGCATTGGATTGATCAATACAAACGCTTGACGAGCCATCATGATGGATTCTCCGTTCATACCAGTGGGCTCGTTCGTCACCTTCATCTCGGTAAACAGCACTTCGCCTCGTCCTCGCCCGAACGCCTTGAATGCAGCCTCCTTTGCTGCCCATCTGCTCAACAATAGATTAATTTCTTGAGCTTTATTTATTATTTTATATAATCGTATTTTTTAATTTAAGAATATCCTGCTCAATAAAAAATTCATAAAATATTACCTTGACGCTAGGAAGTGAACTGCTGGCCGGGCAAGGTCGCGCGCTCGCAGGTGATAGCTGGCGACTTCGTCTGCATGCAGCACCTTACGCAGCAGTCGAGGACCCCAACGCCCGAGCGCTGCTTCGATACGCGGCACATGCAGCAGATCACACCCGAGACCCACCACAACCATCGCTCTCTTTTTCTATATATTACTAAATCGTTTTGAATAATAAATAATAAAACTACTTTCGCAAATTCCAAATGTTTTCCCAAAGGCGTGCAACTTGCTTCACTTGCTTCGGATAGAATCGAGAGCATCGAAGAGGGAAACAGCACAGGGAGACGAAGCGGTGGCGTCTGGCGGCCTACCGAAGGCCTCTGATACGGCGTTTGATGTTGTGGGACCTATGGCGGCCATCTTGCAGAGGCCGGAGGATTGCTGATTCTCTGATTGCGTGGTTCGGTCTGTCCCTTGAGCCTTAATGAGCTCTTCTCGGATGGTCTTCACGCCAGAAGGGCTGAAGAAGCACATCCATGATACCTTATCACTCAACCGGGTAAGAGGTCGCTCCTCCTAGCGATGGGTTTAGCTATGTACTCTTTGCTGTGCGTGATGCACTGCAGAGCTCATCGCCAGTTCTGGTGGTAGGGACGGACTAGGAATTGTCTCGTACACCTCCAGTTCTTCAAAAGCAATACCAGCCTGTGTTGCCCTTTCTCTTAGGGACCATGACTAATTCAGTGCTGTGGATCAAGGGGTACCGCTTTGAGAGTACTCGGAAGCTCAGATCGGCGAATGTTGCCACAAAGATAGAGAAGCGGTAACTGCGCCCGTCCTTGGGTTTCCATCTCGCTTATGATAACACCCGAGAGCTCTTGCCCATTGCCTGCTGTGAATACGGAACTATGTGCCAATACAAAGCCTCAGCTTGAAATGAACACACAAGCAGGATTGGCGTGATAGGCATCCGCACACAATGGTCATGCCATCTGCAGATGGCAAGATGGTGCGAAGTTTGTCAGCAGTCTGAGGCCCTACACAGAAGAGCTTCTTGTCTTGTGAGACCCATCGCTGCAACGACTCTTTCTCCACTCCACACTCCTCTATCGCCTGCGCTCGCATCCATACAGCACAATCAGAGATCAGTGATGCTATGAAGTCATGCTCAGCGGTGAGGAAAGGGTTAAGGCACATGCACGGCTTGTTGGCTTGTCAGCACAAGACCACTGTAGCGTTCGCTCGCGTGCAGGGCCTCGCGCAGCCTCTGCCCGCCATCCTTGCCTGTGCGGAAGGAGAGCACCGGCACGAACCGCACATCGTAACCTCGCTTCTCCCCTTCCTGTCCACACGAACCACTCCCAGGAATCAGTCCAAGCTTGTGCCCTGTGCAGCACCGCTATGCCTCCTGAGCTGCCGCAGTACTACTAGCACGTAGAGGAGAGTTAGGTGTGCCACACAACCTGGTAGTAGGGGTCCTGCGCCAGCGGCTCGTTGGGGCTCTTGAACAGCACCACAATGGGATGGTGGTGCTGGTGGTCGTCTGCTTCTGCAACACCCGTGCTCATCGCTACTTCACCTCGCACGTACGCCACGCCAGCGTATTTTTGAATTTCCTTAGCATTTCACTCAGCTTTTCTTCTCCTCCACATTCTTAACATTCCCTTTGGTACCATGTAACCCTATTCTAGATGATCACCAATTCACCATCCTCTGTTATCGATCCTGTCAGCGCTCTGGCGGCAGGGTGAGGATTTTGTAGTAGTGCGTACAGCTGGTGTGAACGCCCAGCAGCATATGTTGGGGAGGAACTCCGGGAATGTCATCTGCAGCAATCAAACCAACGAATAGCATTTTTTTTCATCTAGAGACTTTTCTGTTGCGCTTCCTGTCGGCGGTTGGCGTTTCACTGCACTGGTTTGTTTTTCTTCATTTGTTGTTTTGTGTGGGAAAGTCTTTCTTGTTGTTGTTTGTGAGTAGAGAGCATGTCGCTCCGCGGTTCCTCTGGAGTTGCGATTCTAGCCGCACTGATCCTGGTTGTGTCCCTCTCGGCTCGGTTCAGCTACGCCCACATTTGCCTCGTCAACCCGCCACAGGTTCGCACAGACCATCACTTTTTTTAACCAAACACCAAAAAGACCTCTTGATGCCTGTTCACTGCGGACCAGTTCGAGCACTCTCGCTGGTTTCCATGACTGAGTTGGACTTCACTAACCTCAACGGCGTGTATGATGGCGGGGTTTGTTTGGCTGTACTCGGGTGGGCACCTCCAGCGCAATGGCTTCAACATCAGGTACACGGTGCACTCCCCAATTGCCGATTATTGCCAGCTTTTTTAACTCCGAGAATTGTTGATCAGCGGTCCGGGCATGATGGCGTGCTTCCGGCCGGAGGGTCCCTGTGGTAAGATACCCGCAGGTCCCCCTCGTGCCTACCTACGTGGCGGTAGCGGTTTTTCTGTCTTCTTGCAACAGAACTTGAACCACTACAACCCCGGACACCCTGGTGCGTGCAGTTAGCTGTACCCGTTGCTTGTGGGAGGCACACTGACCTTTAATTCAGGATTCATCGATGTGGCCTACGCTCCTGGCCCTAACCCCCAGTCTTCTGACTTCATCCAGCTGGCAACTGTGCCAGACTTCTGGCCATGGCTGCAGGCGTCTCAGACCAACTTCTCCATTCCAGTATCGCTCCCCAACATCGACTGTCCGCACTGCGTGCTCCGTGTTCGCTATCATCCCAACAGTACCGATCATGATTCTTCATTCATTAGTAGCTCTACATTCACTCACTAACAACACGCCCTCCCGAATGCAGAGCCCACCGAACCCGTGTTCCACAACTGCGCCGACTTTGCCATCCAGCGCTCTGATGCTCCGCCTACGCCCTTTGGAAACGTGTTGGGTTTCTTCCGTTATGAGCGCATCCCATTTTCGCCTACTGATGTACTCAGTCGCGTTCTTCCGGATGGTACTTCCTCTTCTCAACAACACTCTTGGATTCTTTGCAATCGCGTCTTGACTTCGGCAATTTTTGATGAACTCTACTTCCTCTAGGTTCCCTGGCGCCCCTCCAGAGTGGAATCGGCATTCGATCGGTGGAGAATAAGGACGTTTCTGCCCCGCCCTTCTACTACACCGCGGAGGTATCACCACCTCTCTGCCCAAGTTGATAATCAAAGACTGAAAAAGGTTATCGGATCGTGTGCAGGGCTTGGTGACCATCAACCGGCGGCAGCAACTGGTTCACTTCATCGGATATCCGGACATCACAGGCAACGCTAACAACTCTGTGCCATCCACCCTCATCACTTACTCCTATAACGAGAACAAGTTCCTTTCTACGGTTCAGATCCAGCGTGTCGATGAGCAATATGTACATGCTATTAACATTATCTGATGAGTGAAGATCACTAACCTATTTTTCGAAGGCCACACAGCCGGTATCCATCCTTAGCGCAGGCGATGATCAGAAGAGGAAGATTCTAGTCGAGCTGGCAGGTCCGAACGCCCAGGGACAGTACAGATTCCAATACAGGTTTGTCTCCACTGATGACGGCTCGGTCTCGTCGGTCGCGGCCACGTTCCCCTTCGACGATACCTTTGTCAACTTCTTCTGGGCCGATTACGATCCCATCCGCCAGAGGCTGTACATCCTGAGCGGAGACGAGAACTCACTCTTCGCACTGCGGTATGAACCCTTGCTCATTCAAATCATGTGAAGATTCTAACGTTGGTCATTCTGTACGTTGCGCACGCTAGTGTTAAGCTCTTCGTGGCTGATCTGAGGTCCAACACCGTCAGCAACGTGATGGTCGACAATTCTCGGTTCACTCTTACTAACGTTCATGTGGTACGTACTCATCCGATTCCTTTACACTGTGGGGAGGCGCTTACCTATGGTCTCATCTTTGGTACGTAGAACTCGGACGGAAGCCTTCTCGCGCTCTCCCCAGGTCTGTTCAACGGCAACGTGAATCATGCCCAATGGACCCTCGTCAAAGTGGACTCCATCTCTGGCGGTGTCACTCCCATCGGCGTTACGTCCAGCCTGGGCGAATACCAAGCCTGGTATGGTGGTGGAGTGTACGGAGCTGCTATCTACGATGGTGTTGTTCTTCATGCCTTCAAGAAGGTACATCCGTGCATCATCTGCACATTGAAAGATAATTAATGGATTTCCTTATCTCCTCCTCATAAAGGTGCTCGACGGAAGCCTTGTTCTAGCAGGCATCGACGTGCAGACCGGGCGCGTGGTGGGCTACACGGGTATACAGAATGGAATCAACGGAAACCTTTCGGTTCTCGGCCTCATTCACTTGCCCTCGGCCTAAGCTGTGGGAGTTCCTGCCCTAATTCCTCCAACAAGAGCATTCACTTGGTTCCTGAGAGCATGCTGCAAGTCTTCTTGTGGATTGGCCAGTCCTTCTTCTGACACTCCACGCTGCTCATCCAACACCACCGTCACTTCTGATACCACTAAAACCAGAGTAGTAGCAAGATACGTGCCTGCAGTACTTAAACACGCGACACAGCCCACATCGCTTGAGGGTACAATGATCCTCATCCACCAAACAAGTAGCGCATCTGTAGAGAGGCTTGCAAGACCCACCTTCCCCGCTAGCCGGTAGATTCAACAATGACGGGAACGATGCTCGCCCAAGGAGCTCGGTAAAGGGCTGATCGGCCTGTCCCTCCGGATGATGAAACCACGATGCACCCTGAGCGTATGCGTAGCAGATCTGTTCCCCTCTATCAATGGGTTCTAAGGCCACTATGGCCACACACGGTGCTCCCCGCCATAGAAATGACACACTCCGTGCGTTGGGGATGGCGGAATGGTTGATGAATCCTGCGCACAAGTTGTAAGAGCCTAGCGCTACCTTGCCGATACGGTACTTACCTCCAACGTTACGTAAGTGTCGGGCATCAATACAGAACCCGGGGATAATCGTGTCAAAGGCGTAGTCGGTTTGGGCCAGGTCTTGGTGGGGTAGCAGAAGACCTGTTTTGTGGGCAAACAAGAGGAGTTAAGTGGATGGTGATCAAATAGAGGACTTGATTAGTACCTGAATAGAGAGCTATGAATTCATGCTGATGGAAGTCACGGCCTGCAAAAACACCATAGCCACCAATCTCATCTATCCAGCACATCACTAGCTCATCCTCTGAAGAACTTTCATGGCTACTGCTTACTTTCTGTTTGTGGTCGTTACACATTCAGTTTGACCCAATCAATCTAATTGCTTCGCACTGCAATGCACCTCTGCATAGAGAAGGCGGTGTTTCCTGGCCTGTGGGGATTCTTGATCCATGATCTGAGTGAGCATGTAGCGCATGTAGGCCTCCGATCCATGGTAGAATTGAGCGTAAGCACTCATGTCGCACTTACGTGCCAGCTCGCGCACGTCGACTCTCTCCTCTTGTCCTGTGGCCACATCGTGAATACGCACTGTCGTGCTGTGGGTATCTCTTCTACGGCCCTCGAAGAGACGCAGTAGATCATCTGGCGTGCAGTGCCACAGCGAAGAGACAGGTGCGGGATCTGCACCTGTTGCACGTGCGGCAGCCACTAGCAGCTCCAGACTCATTCTCCCTGAAGCTTGCCCTTCGTGCTCTTCTCTCTGGTCGGTGCTTTCGCCCAATCTTTGTGATGAATGTTGCTGATGCGAATCACCAGCACACGAATGAGCTCTTATTTGACAACGACAGCTCTCGATGAGTGCGGCCAGATGAAGCGGTGTGAAGCCCATGACGTCCTCTGCCTCCAGCGCACTGCGAAGCAGGTCAGCTGACTCACTCGAGTGCGGACCGGCACCAGTTGCGGTAGTCGAGCTCACGAGACAGTTCATCAGAAGGTTCATGTCGTCACTACTATGGTCGGTATCTTCGTGTTGATGTGAACGACGCATACTTTGTTGGTGCCATTCATCGTAGTAGACGGCCGCCAGGTGAAGCGCGCCGGAGCCCTCGTCGTCCCGCCATCGCAGCACGGAGTCGACCGAACCCGGCCGCGTGCCGTCGTTCCCTTGTGTCCGTGCTCGCTCACTCCATGGCCACAGGAAAGAGGGTACACCAGTGGTCCGCTCAGCTGCCCACGATGCGCGGAGCGTCGGCTTGTACAGTTCCGTCACAAGCATGATGGAGAAGGGTGAGAGCGAAACGTTTGAGAAGTTGCAAATTGTTTGCGAACACTTAATAAAGGAAAATGAAAGAAAAATATTTTCTCAGGACAGGAAATCTTGTGCATTAGCGGCAGAAGGGACAGGAGGAATGGCACAGAAGAAGCAGGTTGATGTGGAGGTGCAGGTGACCTGGGAGGACCAGAAGAACATCAACACCTTCGGCCGATTGAATGGCCGCATGCACGAGCTCGAAGAAGAGATTGCCAAGAAAAAGGTACGGCCTGCTCTTACTGTTCCTCGGGTTTATTTTATTTTATTTTATTTTATTTTATTTTATTTTTCAAATTAATTTTGTTTCGATGGCGGACTTGATTTAATAATAAATATTTATTATCAATTTAATTACTTCTGACTTAACACGTTCGACAGGAGGAGCTGCTGCACTACGAGGACGCCAGCAATGAACTCATTCTCCTGGATGACGAGGAGCCTGTCCGGTAAGCCTAAGTTCTCTTCTCCATTTCGGGTGTTATCTGCGACGAAGAGCTTCCGAGCACAGTCACGCCTTACTTCTTCTCGTGTGTATGCTGATGACGCAGATATAAGATTGGCGACATTTACGTGGAGGTGTCCAAAGATGAAGCAGAGCAGCTGCTCGAAAAGGCCACATCACAGCTGAGCGAGGTATGGCCGGCCTCTTTTTGCATTGTGCTGTGTGACTTTGGTCACGATACTATCATCAACGAATGGGTCCTTACGCAACGCTTCGCTTGCATTCATGTTGCGTCTAGGAGGTGGACAACTTGCAGGATCAAGTTGGCTCGATCAAGAAGACCCTGGCGGAGCTCAAGGTCAAGTTGTACGGCAAGTTCGGCACTGCGATTAACCTTGATGAATGAGGACAGCATAAACACGACCAAACGACGACCGTCGGTGGTGTCACCGGGCTTTCTTCATTCGACCTTCTTTAGTTTCAAACAAATATGGTGGAGGGACAGAAGTTGTTGTCCTGAGCGTCGATGGCCTCGGCAATCGTCTTGCCATGCAGTGCAAGGTAATTACGATGCTTGTGTGGCGCGCGCATGAACTCTTGCGAGTAGAGTGTCATGTTGAGAATCACCACCGGCCCCGTATCGTTCGCGAACCGTTCCGTGCACGGCCGGTTGAGTGCGTAGCCGCCGCCGTAGAAGTACTGATCGCACGATCCGTCATAATTGGGGTTGTAGCGCAAGGTAAGGAGGATGAGCGCCCCGTTGTCCGCGTTGGTGGGCACCTTGTCCTTGTACGCCAGCCACTGGGCCAGGAATGCCGTGCCGATCGGGGTGTTGCGCACGATCAACGGCCCTCCTGCGTCGATCAATGCCTTGGGATGCGCACCAGGAGACGAAGATGTGCTTGTCGGGATACGCGGCAAGCAGGGCCTCGATGGAGTAGGACGTGTTGAGGAGCACGTCCGAGTCAGTGTGCGCCACCCATCGGTAGTGAGGCAGGTACTTCTGCATGGTCAACACTTTGTTGAAGAAGAACTGACCCGAACTCCTGAACGGCGGGTTGCGCTGGATAGGACCGAGCTCAACGTGACACGCCACCTGGTGCTTCATGCAGTAGCACTCGTGCAGGGTGTGCGGGAGTATCCACTTGTGCGCTGACTTGTTGCGCCAGGCGTCATCACCCAGGTTGTAGAAGACCGCGATGGCACCGCCTCGACCCTGGGACTGCGATGGCTGTGGTCGTGTGTCCTCTATCGCTACGTCCCCACTAGCTACTAGCCCTTCTCCCTGCCCCAAGGCAATTGAGGTTACCCAGGACACAAGAACGAAGACGATGACGAAGGAGAGGAGCGTCACTGCGAGCAGCACTCGCAAGTCGGTTGCGGTTCCCTGCATGAGGTGCGTGTAGTGGCTTGTGTGTGTTGCATAGGCAATGCAGACGCTGTGCCACTAGCACAAGCTCATGCCGCCATGCCTGTAGACACATAGCGACCAGTCACCTGGGAAGCACTTGCTCGTCGTTTCGGAAACTATTTCAACTTGAGCAAACAGTTTTGATAACAGCTGCAAGGTACCAAATTATGAACAACAAATGCTCAAATGCCCAAACAAACCATCATAATCTACCCCAGAAAAATGGGAATGTGGATGGGAAAGATTGTTTTTTGTTTTTCAAGTCCTTTACTACGTACTGAAGAGCTTAAGCAGTCTCCTCCTCCTTGGCCCTCGAGGCAGCGAGACGCTGGGCCGAGACGACGTTGCCCATCTCCTCCCTCTTCTTCAGGGCGCGGCGGTGAGTGCCGATCTTCCTCTTGGCGAGCTTGAGGGCACGCTTGTCGAGGCCGACCCTCATCAATTCGATGATGCGCCTCTCGTAGGGGGCATAGCCAGAAACCTCGCGGATGACCTCCCTGACGAACTTGGTGCGCTTGCCGATCTTCCTGGTGTCAGCCGTGCGGGCCTTGCGGGTCCTCTTGGTGACGGGTAAGCCCTTCTTCAGGCCTCGGGCGATACCGTGGGGCGTGGCGATGGAGAGGTCCTGCTTCTTCTCAGACATTGCTGCTGATGTGTTGGAGTCCTTGAGATGGAGATGAGCAGCGGCCACAGGACGATGCAGGGAGGAGAGAAAGAAAGAAAGAAACCAAATTCACAATCCGGCCTAATTTGGAAATTCAAAATCACAAAGGAAATTGTATTTTCTTAGTCATCAAAACCCAAAGAAATTTATTTTCCTTTTGACTGCACAAAACGTGCGCAGACGTTGCTCCCTCCAAGTCCGATTTCCTGGTACTTCCCCAAAACAAAACGCGACAGCGCATCTTCATCGCATCACTCACAAGAACAGCACCTTACATCCATCAGTAAAGAGAGACACAACACAACAATGGCACTGTTCCTTGCTGCAGGCGTTGCGGTGGCGGGCGTAGCAATTGGATCGCGATTTGTCGTCACGGCGGCGAAGAACTTCAGTTCCCGGGGCGGCTTGCGCGGACTCAGCACGGGCGGTTCGTCATCGAGCAGCCTGCTCAATTCCCTGTGGAAACGATCCGGCGGCAGCGCGCAGGGATTTAAGAACTTTTACAAAGGCGGATTCGAAAGCGAGATGACACGAGCAGAGGCCGCCCTCATCCTGGGTGTCCGGTACGTTTCCATCTTTCACATTCGTGTTATACATTCATTCTAATTTATTATTCTGATTTCTCTACACAAACAACACAGACAAAGCGCGTCAAAGGAAAAGATCAGGCTTGCTCATCGTCGCATCATGTTGGCCAACCACCCGGATAACGGCGGCAGTGACTACATGGCGTCCAAGGTACACTCAGAGCTGCGCTTCGAGGAGTTAAGAGGACCAAAACAGTCAACTCACTGCATGAACACGACATGTGTGTTGCAGGTCAATGAGGCCAAGGAGATTCTTCTCAAGGAGCTTGCCGATTGAGGGAGCAGACTGTGAGGACAGGCAGCGCGAACGGGAGCACGCCATTGTCACAAGCGAAAGCATGGATGATTGGGAAGAGAGGAAAGAGTTTTCTCCTTCCTTGATGATGATGGCAATGGTGACTAAATGCTCAAACATGACCAGCTCTTCGAATCAACAAGTGTGCATGCAATGGTGGGAGAAGGAGGCTGAGTTGCAATCCATCAGGATCAGTGAAAAATAAATAAGATGACAGCGATGGTGAGCACGACGATCCCTGACGCGATCGCATAGAGCACAAGGTGCCGTCGCTTCGAAGTTCGTCCCTCAAGTACCTGACTAGAGCCCGGCTCGCTGTCTTTCACAAGAGAGGCGAGTGGCGGTACAGCTTGTAGGTCATCGTGAATAGGGTGCTGAGGTGCAGCAAGGGAGGCAGCGACAGTGATCCCCACACAGGTGAGGAACAGACCGCAGGTGAAGTGGAGGAAGTTAGAGCCGACGAAGAGAGCGTAGATGAGGCGCAGCACAGGAAGGCCCACGTCGTAATGTCGGCCGAGTGTGATCTCAGCAAGCAGCCGGAGCAGGCCGAGCACAGAGCCGACTACCAGGCAAGCCATGGCTCCAGTGCCGTTGGCACCGCGCCACAACACGCCCACCACAAACACGCACGTGATGGGCGCAGCGATGTAGCCCTGCACGCTCTGGAGATAGATGTACAGCTGCGAGCTGAGCTTGGGTACAACGGGCAACCACAGCAGGCCCAGCACCGTCATAGCCATGGTGGCCACTCTGCCTGAAGACAATCCGTCAGTTGGTCGTCCTAAATCATTGAGTTTCTATGCCTGCGGGGCATCGCACATACCTACTACGACCAGATGCTGAGGCGACGCCTCTGGCTTCCACTTCGAGTAGAAATCCATCGTGAATATTGTGGAGCAGCTATTGAACAGGGACGCGAATGACGACATCAATGCAGCCAGCATCGATGCGACGAGCAGCCCCTGCAGACCAGTTGGCAGAAGGCGCACTACGAGCAAAGGGTAGGCCTTATTCGGTTCCTTGGCCAGCTCGTCGCCGTATAGAGCACGGGCAAGCTGTGATTGGATTTAGAAAAAGACTTAGTACGTTGAAACAAAGAGCGCACCATTCCCGGGATGACAAGGAGGAAGAGAGGCGTCAGCTTGAGGAAACTGGCCACTACGGTTCCTGGCGGGTTGACAAGATGGATAAGCGAACTGCATCAACAACGCTATCAAAAGGGGGTTACACTTGCCTCCGCGAGCGTGGCCCACAGACCTAGCGGCAAGCACACGCTGCACAATAACCTGATCAGTGCACCAGTACCAAAATGCGATGACAGGATAGCCAGTCAATATGCCTGTCCACGGGAATTCCTGTGATATAATCGATCAGCTGGGCTGTTTGTTCATAATGGTTTGAGGCTGCATGTACGGGATCGGATGCTGGTCGGATCATGTGAAAGTAAGAATCAGGAAGACGCTTGCGGAACTCGGAGATACCACCCACTTCGTGGAGACCGAATATGAGCACCAACACGGCACCCACAACCAAAACCACTGTCTGCAGGACTTCTGTGTACACCACTCCGCGCAGACCGCCTATCATACTGCGCCCGGATTCAAGTCACTAAGCGATCACCATTCTCTTTACATAAGATGGAGACTTACGTATACAATGAAGTCGCAAGCAGGATGGCAACCGCAGATATCCACTGATTATCAAGTCCTAACACCACCTGACATAGCCATGCCCCGTTTGAGTGCAGGTATACTCTTGGTAAACGTCCAAATGAAGAATGTACATTGAAGATAATGGCAGCAGCGTAGAGGGAGACTGCAATCTTTGTGAACACGTAAGCCGCCAGCGATATCACACCGAGCCATCGCCTGGCAGAAGATGAGTTGATTTCAGGGAACTACACGGGTACATCGGTGTAGTCAGCCATGACTAACCGAAGGCGAGCGGTCGCCGTACCTGCAGTAGCGGTTATATCGTTTCTCAAGGAACTCGGGCATCGTGAACACGCTCGTGCGCAGATAGTAGGGCACGAACACCCAGCCCAACAAGAGAATGAAGAGCGGCGAGTTGATCCTGTTCATTGCGACATGAATGAAGATCATCAGTCGCGTTCATCACTGCGCATTCATTCATCCAGCTGATGACATCAAAGAGGAAAGACGAACTCGAAGTGGCCTACGGCCAGACCCGATGCGGCGCCCGAGCCCGCGAGGCCGACGAAGTGTTCGCTGCCGATGTTGCTGCTGAAGAGAGACATTCCCACCGCCCACCACTCGACGCTTCGTCCGGCCAGGAAGTACTGCGCCGTTGCCTCGCCCTTGCTTCCCTCCTCCTCTTCCGGCAGCCGTCCCTTCACCTCGTCCTCTTCCACGTCTTCGTCTTCGTCACTGTGACCACCATCAGCGGACACTTCACCTCCCCGCTGCTCGTCCTCGTGCTCATCTTCGAGTTTGCCCTCACCATCATCGCCACTGCTACGAAGACGTCGAGGCGCGGCCTTCTTCAACGTCACGAGAGGGAAGTCCCCTCCTAGCGCCGTCCCTCGGTCCTCCTTCGGCTCGCCATCGAGGGAAGATGAAGATGGTTCGGCACATTGGCGGAAGAGACCGGGCCACCTTCGCCGCAAGACGGGCAGTAGGGAGGGAGCCACCCCGACAAGGGTGATGACGAGCAGGTACCCGCCCACCACGACCCCATCCACCCACCCCAGCATCTGCTGCCTCCTTCGTGGTCTTCAAAAGGATTTCAAAAAAATGGAAAGAATTTCACCAATTGATTCCAAATTCCACTAATTATTTGGATTGGAGCTCATATTTCCGTAACCGGGAAGATTGAAATTTTTTATTTTGGGACCCGCCGCACGAAAGCGAAAACGAAAAGAGAGAAGCAAAGACCGCAAGGCGACACGAGAGGAAAAGATCTGGAAAGGCGCCTTCATAGCACAACCCCACGCGCCACACACAGAGCGAGGCCATACGGCCTTGACTCGGCCTTTCACCCTAACATGAGGAATTCAGGAGGGGCGAGGATGGCAACCAAGACGCCAGACGTGGCCGACGACGACAAACTTCGAGATTTTGTTTTCATCAAGATGAAACAGAGTGATGTTGAATTCATGAAGAGTTCCCTTCATCATCTAGTCGGGCAGCTCAGGCTCGGTACGTGTTCCTGCAAGATGGGAGGGAGTGTGGCAGATTTTTATCCGAAATTGACGAGATTTGGCACAAGGTTTAGTTTTTGGTGAAGAACATTTTTTGCATCATGAAAAGATCGAAAGAACGAAAGAACGAAAACGATGCCTCCTTGTCTTTTTCTGTTGCATCCTTGTCGCGTTGCTTCCCAGACCGAGTCATTCGTTTTAGGAGCAACTAAATAAACTAACCATGCCTCGCTCTTTTTCCAGGACTGGGCCCGACCTACTCTTCGGCGCCGTGGGTTCTGGTGATGCTGCTGCCGCTGGTGAGCTTCGTGGTCACCCTCGTCCTGCGCTCGCCGCTTGCGAGCCTTCTCATCTCGACAGCGCTCTCCTTCGTTATCTTCATTCGTATCTACGCTGCCAACTCACAGCACCTGCCTAAGATAGCAAGGTACGTCACCATTACGGGCCAATCCATCTCATTCCTGTGTCAAATGTGTACGCAAGCTTGCTAACCCAGAATGGTGTACATGATAGGCTTAAGACCAAACTCGATCGATGTCAAGCTAAGATTGAGCAAATGCAAGAGGAGATCGACGTCTCCGGGCAAGAGCTTAAGGAAAGCGTTCGCGAGCAGTTGAGACTTAATCAGTATTCAACTATGCTGCAGGAGCGTATCGCAGAGCTGGAGCGAGAGATCAAAAAGACGCGTTTTGCTGGACTTCGCGATATCGAGAAGGACGTGCTATCGAAGGGCTCTCTCAAATTGAGTTTAAACGAGCTAGTATCAGCCGACAAAGAAGAGAATCAAGGGAGAGAAAAGGAGAACGAGAGTGAGAAGGAGGAAATCAACATGAAAGACACAGTAAGAATAATTGGGGTTGAAGAGAGCGAGAAGGTCGAAACCCCGCGCTTCAAGCATCGCAAGCGAGGTGCGACCCGCATAGTCAAGCATTATCCTGGCGAAGATAGCGCTGGTAGCGAGGCTGAAGGGCCAGACAGCGACGCCGAAGAGAAGAAAGAAAGACAAAAAGAGCAAACGCCAGCACAACTAATGGTGAAGACGGAAAAGGAGGATCAATGCACAGGGCCCAAAGCAGAGGGCACCGCAGGAACGGTGCCAAAATCTGGTGGCGAAGAGGAGAAACAGTTCCACGAATTCGTGCAGCAGCTGTACGGCCTCCGCGAACGGGATCGGCGACTCGCTGAAGAGGAAGAAGAAAACCTTTCTGGTGAGACAACTGTGCGGGTGCGGCAAGACTCAGAGATCGATCAAGGCGGTGCTCCTGACAAGAAGGATTCGAATGATGATCTTCGTGGGAGAATCGAGGAGGGCAGCAGCAGTGATGATGCTCTATCGGTGGAAGAGCCGGATGACAACACGGATGACTCCACGATTGGGTCGCAAGCCACGACTATCCGATATCGTCCGCGCCTGCGGGACTATGACGAAGTAAGGCGGAGCTACGAGGTGCTCCGACAGCGTCTCGGTGACGAGGGGGTGACAATTGCAGACGACAGGGACAGCAGAAAGTCTCCTAAACTAAGACGAACTCGTTCACTTTCTAAGGACAAGCGTAGCACCATCCACCTCGCATCGTCAGTCTCTGCATCTTCAATCAGTCACTCCACACTCTCCCCACTACACACAAATCTCGCTTCGTCTAACTCTTGCATTCCCGTTCTATCTTCCTCTGCTTTTACCGTGCACACTACCGCTGGGCGAACAACCGCTTCATCATCTCCCTCAACTCCGGAGGTTGAACCACGCCCTGCTTCTCCTCCACCTGCCTCCTCATCAGAACAACCACCTCCAGCTACCTCCTCGAAATTCAAATTCCGCTTCTTTCCCCACATGCCGCGACGACATTCGTCTCACGCACCGGCCCCAGTGACTTCTCCTACGACTTCGAATCCATCTCCGCTATCGACTTCCACTGTGGTCTCACCGCCATCCTCTCCAAGGGCACTCTCCACCTCAAGTCCGACCAACACACGACCTACATTCCAACGACGAAGGGGTGACTCCCTAACTAATCCTTCCACATCCTCCAAGTCTACTCCTACATCACCGGCAATGGAGAGCGACAGTGAAGCCCTGCAATCATCGACATCCTCTTCCTCCCCACCGAAGCTCAAGCGTGGTTCAATGCTCCTTTCCCTCATTCCGTTCTCCCACGACAGGGATAAGTGCAAAGAAGGGAACTCTCCAGAGGAAGACCACAAGGAAAATGAAGATGGGGACAGTAGTACCGACGAAGAGGGCGGCAACCTCCGAAAGCTAAAGAGGAAGGGTCGGTCATTGATAAGGATAAAATCTAAGGATGAAGAGCGAAGTAAGCGAGAGGAAAAGGACAAGCTCAAGGAAGAGAAGAAAAGGATCAAGAGCGAAGAAGATGTAAGTTACCCCTTTCCCCCGTCCCTACAATTCTTTCAGTGGAAATGCTTACGTGTTATGTGTATGACTCCTTAGGGGCGCGAGAAGAGGGAGGAGAAGGAACATAAGAAACGACTGGTCGATGGGGTGAAGAGGCTGTACCACCGGAGGACGCGCTCAGCAGCCGGCGCAGAGTTCGAAAAAGTCACGGGATCAGATGGCGCATGATGAAAGTTTCGCTCCGATGCACGGCCCGAGCAAGTACCAGCTGCGGCGAGATCTCAAGATGATGCGATGTGCTGTGTCCAATACTTATGTACCAATATTTTGTGCAGGAGGAAAGAAAATGAACCACGTGATGAAACAGAACTGGACGGTCGGAAGAAGGGCTACCACCGCTCCCCGCTCGGCGCGCCTCCCGAAGAGGTCGGTCGCAGGCTCCTTGAGAACGCCTCTTTATCCTCCTCCTCGGACGTGTAGCCGCCCTCCTCGTCTGTTCTATCCCGATCTCTTCCCCACTCGCGACTACGCTCTCTGCGTGTTCGCCCCGCGTGACGCGTCTTGCCTCGGTGGGCTTCCGATTCTGAGTCGCTGGAATCGATCGCATCACGATGCGTCGTAACAGGGAACATGGCACCTCGCTCAAAATCAGGCAATACTGTTGGGAAGTTGATGCCGTCTCCGAGGCTCGTGTGCACTGGCAGGAACCAGAGCCAAGCGTTGTTCCCAAATACCTGCTTGAAGTTCTCCTTGCCCGAACCCAAATCATAAACATTTTGCGGAACCTGATTATCGTTGAGTGAGGATGCATCAAAGTTACTGTAGGAATCGGTAGAAAGTACGGGCACTGGCTCAACGCCTCTTAGACGATCCCGACGTGCTCGTGATTCTGCCCTTTCCTTGTCAAAATTCTCAATGGTCGTTTCGTTGTTCCAAATGAAGCGGTAGTGCACGCTGAACAAAGAAGATGGATGAGTACACAGGGAGAGTGCCAAGTTTAGTAGAAAGTTAATACCCGGCGAAACCGGACAGGGAGATTCCGAAAAGCGCAGAAATCCCCATCACTGTAAAAACTTGGATTTGCCATATGCTGAACGTTTTCTGGAGAATGGGTAAGCCAGCGCCATCATCACAATACGCTCTAATAAACGCATGTACCGAAAAGTCGACGGATACAACGTAGGGCACGCACATAAGGACCACGGCAAAGAATGAGACTGGTATATATGTGATGAAAAGAACGAAGAACTTGTAGTTGTTGAACCCAACACCTAGAATCAGATCAATCTTTGGTTAATTCCTGTTGTTGCGGCACTGATGGAAGGTGCTGTGGATCGTACAGTTGTTCACCCAGGGACTGTAGTATGGTATCCGTACGGTTGTTAGTATGTGGTACATAAAAGCGTTTTTTCATGTTTCTCGTACCAGTGGTGATCCATCTTAAGAATACAGCGTCCGCACAGGCGACAATGATGAGTCCTGAATGTGATCGCAATCTGTTTGAGTTTCTCGATCCGTTGGTAGGGACGAATGAGTACCGTGGAGGCTTGGGCTTGGTGCATTTGCTACATATCTTTACTGGTTGATCGCCCGCATCCGAGCTGCATGTTGCACAAGTGTCAGTAACATATCATTTAAGCTCGCGAACTTGCCTCAATCCGAAGTGCGTACTCTGCCACATTCTCCTGATGGTGTGAAGGTTAGCGACTGGGCAGGAGTGTGCACAAGTGGTTGAAAAGTGTAGGCGTACCTGTTCAAGATAGTATTCCACGGGCACGTAGCCTGGGTCCGATGCGATTGTGCGGATGAAAGAAGTCAAGAGGAGCACCAACAGGACATGGCCCACGAGAAACTCGAGCAGTCCCAAGGCAGGTGAGCTGTACAACAGCGGGACGACCACCTGTGACATCAAGATGGCATACACATATCCTGCGCCATGCACCATAACATTTTGTTATTTATTTGTTTACAATTAAAATTCTTAATATTTGGAAAGAAAATAGATTATGAGTTCAGGTACGCGTGCATTTACGGTCCACTTGTCAAAATAAAATAAAATATTGATGTATTATATATTTATTATATTTATGTAAACACGAATGGCGACGCACCCGTCAGAGCAAGAACAAAGCCCACGGGCAGCAGGCCCAGCCACCACCAGCATTTTTTGAATCTTGATTTGGGTGGTCGGTAGACGTGCATCTTTGTTTGCTTCTCTTTCCTCCTTGGCCTCTCGGTTCTTTCTTTTGATTGATATCTTTCTGCTGACGAATTTTCGTTCTAAATAGCGGGTTTGCCTCTGGTATGCCAGGCATCTGCCCGCAAAAGCGGCATCAGGTTGCCACAGCTCCCTTGCGTGGCAGGCTAATGATGTAGTCCTCTTTCCTCTGTTTGACGCATCGTATGCCACCTTTCACCGAAGGGGATGCAATGGAGTAGAGATGGATGGAGTGAATGCACCATGGACTAGGGTACATGGCTGGATCTAGAGAAGAATAAAGGAATGGGATTCAGCAGTGCTAATCGCTCGGGCACGGACGCCTTGCGGAAGTGACCACATTTGCAGCGAGGTAGGCTTTCGAGGATTCAAACTTAGATACGAGTAATCACAGACACAGGAGACTGCAGAGGTACCTCTTCTTGAGGACAGGTTCGTCCTACCGAGAGGACTTGCCCTCCTCGCGTGAGAAGCATAGAATGTAGGGTGCCTGCACACGCCGCTGAGATTGCTGGCTCCTGCTCTGCCTCTGCTTCTTTGCCTAGATGATTGTTAATCCGATGATGCTGTTGATCAGTGCATGCTGTGTACTTACCAAGACTGATCTGGTGCGGAACTATAAACCTCTTGCCCTTCAATGTCCGTTCAGCGTCAGTATGAGAACCTCCACTGGTGGATGATAGAGTAGCTACCTGATACCACTGACGGCTCCTGCCACAAATAAAGGCTCGCCCCTGAGCATCCACAAGAAGAGAATGGGAGCGGCCTGCTGAAATCTGTACAATCTTCACGTTGTGGCTCGGCACACGGCGGGCAACTTTGTCGGATCCTGAAAGTTCTTCAAAGAAATCAATTCTGGCTGGACGCCATGATGAACAACTTCGGCCCAGTTGCCCAAAGTGGTTTGGACCGAAGCTAAATACAGTTCCCGTATCTGCAAAATATGAGTCTCATTAGTTGAAAGGCTCTTGAATGTTAATAACGTGAAACAGCTCTTACTTGTGAGAATGAGGCTGTGAGCGGATGCAGAGACTGCCGTAGAGAAGGTGCCTAACATGGTAATTATGATTAAGAAAGTTCGCATCAAAAACAGTTACGACGTACCTGGAGGCAGGCTCACAGGTTGTGGATCAGTCAAGAAAACAATGGATTCGTCGGCTTCCGTAAGATTATGACCAAGACGGCCTCCATATTCATGCCCAAAAGAGTACGCGTGTCCATCTTCATCAACTAACAGCCAGTGCAATGAACCTATAAAACGAGGCTGTGAGTATCTTGGAAGGATGAAATAAAACGAGTGAGTCAGGACGGACCCGCGCTGATTCCAACTATTCGGGGTTCACTATCCAGTCTCCAGGGGAATCTGATCCTGGTCGGCTTTTGAATACCAATCTCGAACAGGCCAAACTTGAACACTAGGCCTTCCTTACTGAGCACTACGTGGCGGTTAGGAGAGGCACACACTAGACAGGCCATGATTACATACCAAGACTGGAGTGCATTCCTGCGGATGCGGCAACGATGTGGTGATCACTAAGGGCAGCAATTTGCTGTGGGGCGGCCACAAGTGGACTTTCCCTCCCATGTCCCAGACAGCCCTGCCTTTACGGTTGTAAAAAGGAAAGGTATCAGCGCATCTCAGCTCACTGGATTCAGAGTGATTGCTGCCGTACCGTGAGCTACCAAAGGAGAATACACGACCATCGCTCGTGACAATAAGACTGTGTGCCTTGCCTGTGGACACCGCGATGACCTGCAATCGTCTCGATATCAATCTCATCTCTCGCACCTGATCTCATCAGGCCTTATCTGATCCCTCCTGTGTACCTTGTGGGGTCGGATCCGCGTGATAGGAACGGGAGACTTGGCAAACTTGGGCTCCACCATCAATGGATCACTGGCACTGACCTGTCACCCCAGACACCCCTGCCCCATGTTAGTCCTTCGATGGCTGCCATGCCAGGAGGGGATGCAGCGACTGTAGGTTCACCTCCCCAATGCCAAGTTGTCCCTGGGCGTTCGAGCCGAAGCAGAGCACGCACCCCTGGCACAACACCGAGACAACGGAGGTCTCCCTCCCCACGTCAGCCCACCGCCTGCACCCCCGCCCCCCGAACAGAGTGCACTCAGATTGATTGTTGAGCCACCATCTGCAACTCCTGACAGAAGAATCGAACTCAAGTGGGGAGCCAAACCGACACACAAGGCGGAGGACAACGAGGTGTGCCAGGTCCGTGAAGCGGAAGACGTGGGCCAGCACCTCATCTGGCAGCTCATCCATTCTTGTGCTGCACAGCACAATTCGCGCGCATTCCGGAAATATTTTATAAAATAAAAATACCTCGAAAATACTTTTTTCGGAGCAAAACGACCAAAATATCGGGGAACATAAACATTCACCTCACTTGATCTCTCTCCCCTGAAAAAGGTCTCCATTTGCTTGCAACCATCTGGGCCTCTTCTTCTTGCACGAGGAGAAATGGGAATTCATCAGAATTGGAAGGTGCTGCTGAAGGAGCACTATGGACACTGCTTTCTGTCGAACCTGGACGACGTGGACGTGCAACTCGACGTCCTCATCATCGATTTTCTCCCTTTCATCTTTGCCAAGTCGAAGAACATCAAGACCGGCGAACACTTTTTAAATCATGTGTTTAAGGTATTCAAAAGAAATCTATTTATTTTTATTTGTTTTTAGAGTTATTTTATTAGATTTCACTGCTTTCTCGACGGACTGTTCACTGGTCATATGATATAGACGATACGGGACTTCTTCGACAAGGGAGGTCACACGTGTATCATCGCTATCGACTCGTCCAAGTATGTTCCCTTGGCCAAGGGTACACACAGCTGCCGAAGGATGCTCCTGTTCGGGTGATGCTGACCTGTACGTGTTTGTGTGCAACAGCGCCGACGCAGATGGACCGAGACAAGTACAGCAAGCCTCTGTCCAAAGAAGAGCTGGGCGTTGGAGAGGGCAAGGAGGTGATGGGTAGGGGACTGCTGATCCACCAAGAGTGGCATCGCGTGATGGCGAACCGGTACTCACAGCTTGACCTGGTACAATTTTGCTTGTGTGGACGCTCATGACGATCGTCTTTGTGTTTGCCAGTGATCTGCGAGAAGAGATATTCAAGTACTTCGAGCAGGAGTTCTTGCAGAGCTTCTTCCGTATGTGACGCTGCTGCCCTTCCTAGAAATGCAAGAACTCACCTCTTGTTTACAGGGAAGGTGCAAAAGGAGACCTGGGATCGGTGGATTCAAGCGGACCTTGAGCAGCAGAGTAAAGAAGGATCTAAGAAAATGCCAAGGGAATGGCTCAAGTCACTGATCATTGATGGCGGCTCTCGCTATGGCTCCAATCCTTATGCAATTTACTCCACTGGCAAGGTAGATAAGGCGCAGTGGATCCTTGTCAGTTATTAACTTCGCCCATTATCAGGTGGTTGAAAAGCCGGAGTGGCGCTCATTCATCGGCGAGGCGGACCTCAAGATCCCTTTCTATATCCATTACGTCTTCCCCACCGAGAACTTTTTGGTCCGTACCTCTGCACCATTCCCAATGATGTTCCACTCACTTTTTTTCGTTAGGTCACCTCAATTGACTCAGACCTAATCCGTATTCTGCTGGGCGGGACTTCCCTTCGTCTGGACCCAACAACTGGCCGCCCTCGGTCACGTGTATGTTCTCCTACGTCACAAATAGCAACTGCCCTATTTGTTAACTGATTGATGCCTCCAAGATATACCTCCGATCAAGTGACGCCAAAAAAGCAGTAGCAAAGGAAGAGGAGACACAACCGACCGATTCTGGTGCGGCGACCGAAGAAGAGAAGGAAGAAGCCAAGCCTGTCAAGAGGCCGCGAGGCAGACCGAAGGGGAGCACCTCCTCCAAATCCGCCGCTAAGCCGCGAGCCAAATCAAAGAAAGGCAAGGAGAATGAGGAAGATACTAGTGAGCAAGTACCAAAAGTTGAAGAGGCTACACCTGTTGATCAACCGAGCGAAGAAGCCAAGCAGCCACAGGACGGAGAGGGCCAAGTTGCTGAAACCAACACCAGCGAAAACGACTCAGTAAAAGCAGAGCACAAACAAGACTTGCCTACAGCCGATGAAGAGGAGGGCAGCAAGTCTTCGAAGGCAGAACAGAAACAGGTAGCAGAAGAAGAGTACTATTACGAGCCCGACTTTGTCGACATCAACGCTCTCTGGACAGCCATCCAGGAACACTGGCAAAGGTGCGTTGCCCGTTAGCTTTTCCTTTTGGTCAGTGTTTGACACGTCATGTTATCTTTAGGGATTGTCCTTCTGTTTCCAACCCAATCTTCAATGAGCTCGTATTGATGACACTAGGTATGAGTTGCCTTGACCATCACCGTTGTACCTTTTATTGATCCAGCACTCCTACACAGGCGGTGATGATTTCTGTAAGAATCTTCCCAACTGTGGCGCCAAAGTCCTGGTAAATGATTATGACCTTGACAGTTTCGGTAATTGCTTTGCTGACCATGCTTGTTGCCGCAGCACGATGTCTACGTCAAGAATGCCGAAGCAATTGGAGACCTCGTAACTGTGAGCAATCATTTATCAGACTCAGTGGCGCAGGTGGACTTGAATTGGGATGCTCTCAGGTTGCTCGTGAGGTTCGATCCTCTTTCAGATTCATGCTTGGCAGACGTTCTAACCTTCAATCAACAGATATGTGTACAGACACAAGCTCAAGACTCACATCACTTCTACAGAGCTGCCCACGTATGATGAGCTCAGAGAGGTCTCGCTTGAATGCCTTAAGAGGGCAGCGCTGCACTGCCTACCCGCAGAAGAAGTGGAAGTCAAGTTCCGGCAAGTGCGCTGGACGTTGCTCTACCTCCTTAACAGCTACAAGAAACGAGCATCACACACTGCGGCTGGAGAAGAGCTGTGGACGGAGAGCGAGGTGGGCCTGCTCATTCCTTATTGCTTGGAACGAGATGCCGAAGGTAGATCCCTACACGGCTGGGAGCTCAAGAACGTTGCGGACGGCATCAATCGTAAGAACGTGAAGCGTTCGTCATCTGTGTCTCCGCAAAAGGAGTACGTGCTTACCGCCGCCTTCAAGATACTCATCTTGCTCACAGAGCGTGCATGGTACAGGTATCACTTGATGGTAGAATTAGAAGAGGTCCGCACCGGCCTGCGCCGCGAATTGGAAGCGGAGAGGGCGCGAAGAAAGGCAGCACCACCCATCGCTGCCGTCGCGGGACAGCCGGCGGTGAGTGCCGAAGCGCGCCTTCCTGCAGTTACCACGAAGAAGACGCTGACAGAGCTGGCCGTCTTCTCGCTGCCTCTTCTTCTTTTTACCTCAGTTACGTTGTTGAAGATCATGTTTAGGCGCTGACCTCCAAAGAGAAACTGGGGTGTCACTCCTTCGCTCTACCAACAACAAGGCTTAGCGCATTGACTAGAACTTTGGCTCCTTCTTGGTCTCAGTAACCACCCCAACACCTACACCAACCCCACGAATGATGTTAGCGGCAGTTGTAGTAGCCACATTCGTTGATGGCCTTGCGGAAGTGACCTCGCCCTCTTTCTGCTCCGCGAACACCGGCTAGTGTCAGATGGTTGCAAATGTACAGTGGATGGAGGCAGCGTACCCGAAGGTCGGTGATCGAGGCCTCAAGATGAAGGATCTTGCTTCGGTATGTTTGCTTGAGCGCTTTGTGCACTGTAATTGAAATGAGTCATTCGAAGCATGTGAGTGCATTCGCGCTAGTGGTGCTTCACCTGGCGACTTCTTATCGGCCTTCTTGAGGGATCCACTGATGCGTCCCATTATCTCTTCGCTTACGCGACACATCATCTCATAGCCCTCGTAGCACAGTCTATAGCCAACAAGAGAATGAGCACGCAGATACGGATGCAGAAATCGTAGGTTCAGTTCGAGCAATACCGCAGAGGTTCGACAGTAAGGGAAGTGCCGGTGATGTTCCTGCAAGTGTGCATGTGATAAGTGTTTCTTCACTCAGCTTACACATCCAAGGAGAAGCGTACGTAAACCAGTTGTGTCGTGTGGTAAGCGTGATGGCTGACAACGTCTCCAGACATCTATACGAAGCTGTCACACTGGCCCACCCAACGTTGATCATTCGCATCAGTGCTTGAGACAGAAACCATTCCGGCCTGTACATAATCACTCAGGCTTAAGAGAGACATGGGTCAAAGTGCATGTTGTTATTCATACGAGGGCTTTTCAAGGAGGGTAGCCGGATCCGCGTCGGTTCGAGGTGGCGAACCGGTTGTCGTTGTCGTTAGCGCACTGTAAGGTACAATGTTAGAATGGTCAGGGAAGATGATGATCATCTGCCTAAGACAAGGAACGAAGTGGAATGCTTACAGGTTGGTCAAGAGGAAACGGGAGAGTTTGATGAGGGAATTCTGAACCGCTTCGAAGTGCGGCAGCAGCTGTCCTGCCAGCGTGGGTTGCTGGCAACAAGTAGCAGTGCCACCACGACAACCTTGGTGAGCAAGCAAGTACGGTAGTAGCACCTCAAACGTAGATCATGTGTACCTCTTCCACTATTCGCTCTGCCAGCTGGCCAGCTGTCCAGAAAAAGAATCAATTAAATAATTACAATTATATTAATTCAAATTATTTAACTTATTCCCAATGTGAAATGTAAAGAAAATGCCATAAGGAATAAATTAATGGATTGTGTAAGCTGTGATACCTTGACGCACAGACTTGTAGCAGTAGTTCACAACATCTTGTGCTGACTCAAAGTCCATCGCTAAGGAATAAGAAATATGGAATTCTGAATATTTTGTACAAACATTAAAAAATTTACGAAACTTTAGAACTAGCGAAACGCAATGCGAACCGGCACTAAACAAAACAAGGTGAGGACCTCGTCTTGCAGCTGCTGCAAGAAACTAAACATAACGATGCTACTGGACCAGCCGCACGAAGTGGTGCAAGCCATACTTCTCCTCCTGCCCTTGCCGGACTTAGCGAACCTGAGCCAAACGTGTCGCGTTCTGCAGTCGCTCGTAAACGATAACAGGTGCGAAGTCGAACTCAAAAATAAAATAATTTATTTAAAAGAGAAAAAAGAAACAATGTTTTGCTTACTAGTAAATAGAGAATTCAAAGAATAAGAACGGAAGAGGCTGAGATAAACGAACTCACTCCTATTGCCGTCCACTCAGGCTGTGGAAGAAGTGCTACACACAGACATGGGGATACGACCAAGAGGCCGTTCTTGCATTGTTTCCGGAATGCAACAGTGATGAGGTGCGAAGCATGATTCTCACCCAATGGGGTAGGAATCTGACCGATGAAGTGTAGATAGAATGGCGAGAGGTGTTCCGGGCCAGAAGGAGCTTGGAGAAGAGATGGCGGACTGGCATGTACCAGATCACCAAATACCCAGTCAAGAATGTCTCGGTGTTGCAGATCGGAAACGGTAGGACATTCGATTCGAGCATATGTTTGATTGTGATGATCACTCATCATGACGAGCACAGGCATCGTTCGGCAGCGCAAAACAATTGAAGATTCAGCCTCGATCGCAACGACACAGCAGGACATTCCAAAGAAAAAGCGGAAAGCGAAAAAGAACGAAGAACCTCAGCAGCAGGAGCTCGAAGTTGCCCCAATGTCATTCAGCTGGGACCTGGTATGTGGGGATGGAAGCGGACAGCTTACGTATGAATCGCCCTCTGCACGTTCAGCCACCAAGATCCACTCTGATGTGTATGACTCTGTATCAGTGTCTGGGACAGCCAAGACTTTACTCAAGTACGGTCGGCACAGATCCACAGCGCGCAAATATGGTACTAATTCTTGTGCTACTAAGGGGCTGATAACTAAATCTATGGCAGGTGGTTGGAAGTGCGAAGCAATTTGTGCTTGACCGCAGCATCTGACTGTCAGGTTAAAGGTTAGTTGCCTCTTGTATGCTCATATTCCGAACTCAACACAAGTACTTGCCGCAGTGAACGACCTGACGAAGATGGAAGTTGTTCGTACTTTGACAGGACACTCACAACCCGTTTGGTAGGTTGCTCCCAGACACGAGAAAGCATAGTCTCACATCAATATAGGTGCTTGGATGTCAATGAGCAGCACGATGTTGTAGTGAGCGGTGACCAGCTGGGCCTGGTCATTGTGCACAAACTGTCAACTGGGGAACAGTTATGTACGACGGACAAACACGGGCCGTAGCACTGGTATGCACACTAATTTCACATGAACAGACTCTCATTTCTTCAAGTCGGGCGTTCTAGACTGCCGCTACATTCCATCAACGAGGTTAGTCGGATTTCTCACCTTTGCCTCTCTGGAATGAGCTTACGCTTCTGTAGGCAGTGCATTATAGCGCTGATGAGACCTCACATGCAAGTCATAAACTTAATCACGGTACACGCTCCGTGTAGGGCTACTTGTCATTCTGAATCCAATAACCCAAAAACTAGGGTGAGATAAGCGAGGAGAGTGGCCACGATAAGATGTGCATATGCCTGAGAACTCATGAAGAATATCTGGTAAACTGCCGTAATCAGACGTCTTCATGCACAAAATCATTAATGGTTGTACTCGACACCACTAGCTCTCATCTCACGACGACGATACCATTCGAGTATGGCGCACTGGCACGAGCGATTGCGTGCACGTGCTTGATGCGGGTGGTACCGCGTACGACATGCGTGTCATCGACAACAAGCTGATCGCTGCGGTAGTCAACAGTTCATCTGGCTTGTCCAACTTACGTGTATGGCAATTTTCATCTGGCGAGTTCTGGTATCTTGATCCGCCCCTGGTGGTTCTCTTGTCCTCGTCTGAATTCTCTGCCCAGGTATGACATTCCACTGCCTCTGACTAATCGACCCTATTCCCTCGCGGTAGCCTTTGATCGGTACGTATCGTGCTTGCAGAATGCCACGTCGCTGTCTCTCACTTCCTACTCTGAACATACCAGCATGTATGCCGTTCTACAATCAAGCATTGTCAAGATTGATTTCGGCCAAGGTACGATCATCATAACTCGAGACCGGTCGCTTGCCCAAACTAAATGAGGCCCGTTTCTAGATGAGATTGTCCAGGTGCCTGGGCCTGGTGGCAAGCATGCCAGGTGCAGCCTACAGTGATATGCTTGGTTGCACCAAAGATGCTGTAGACGTTCCAACAATCAATTAAGCTTGCTTGGCGGTGCCAACGACAACAAGCCACGGACGCACTTCGCTGCGGGTGACCAGACCAGCAGTGACATAGGGGTCCTCCTTTACGAAGCGTTGGGCCTCGTCCGCCCCCGAAGTACGAAGGACGATCATGCCGCCGCTGGCGTCCTCCCACGCGCCGCCGGCCACCAGTCGCCCATCATCTACGAACTGTTGCACATAGGCTAAGTGCGCTGCACGGTGCGGTACGCGCTTGGCCAGCATGCCTTCCACGTATGTGTACATCACCACGTGTAGCTTATCCACGGACGGGGCAGCTCCTTTTGGTACACCACACAGTCAAAGGTCAACCTTAACAACATGCAGCCCACGAAAGGGACCGCACCAGTGCCGCCGCTCTTGTTGACTGTTGTGGCATAGCCGGCCCTGGTCAGCATAGCTGTACCACGGAAACACACATTGCTTGTCCGTGCAGCGCTCAAGGTCCTTCTCATCTCTTCTCTCTTCTTGCTGGTGGTTAAACTGCGTAAATTACAAAACGCATTTCGGAAAACCTAAACAGAATTTAATTAACATTTTTATTTTTATATTTGATATAAAATGGAAGAGGGAAGATCAGCCGTGACGGCCCGATATGAACCTTTGCGGCCCGAGGGCGCCGAGGATGCACAAAAGCGGGCGAAATCGTTCGAGGCACCCTTGGCGACCGGCGATCTCGATACTCTCATGCAGGCCCTCAATCAGATGCGACAAGAGAGCAATGACTACTTCGGCCAGCTCATCGAGGAGGAGAAGCAGCGCACCAAACAAACACCAAAGAAATCGCGAACGGAAGCCTCTTCATGAGGAATGTGTCTATTTCAGGTCTTTTTATAATCAAAATCAATTATCAATTCATTTGTTTAAAATTTAAAAATGCTACATACTTGAGGGCAGAGCAGCAGTGTCCCTGCTTCAAGGGTGAGGAGGACACAGCTGCCACCTCACTGCCGCTCTGCTTGATAATACTATGATGTATACTATACAGTGTACCCGTCACGCGTGGCCGGAGGTGCATGTTGCGCACCACACTGACGCGTGTCTGCCGTGAAGCTCTGCTCCACTTGAAGACGTGCTCGCTTCTTGCATCACGTGCGGCACTCCTTGCTAGAAGAGGACGCAGCCCTTGTTCTTCTTCTTGCCGAGGCCGCCTCCATCCTTGGGATACTTGTCGAAGCCCTCAACTTCTCGGATCTTCCTCACAAGACAGAAGAAGCTCTCTTCCACATTGGTCTTGGTCTTTGCCGAGGCCTCGAAGAAGGCGCAGTTCCACATGTCCGCCAGGGCCTTGCCCTCCTTGTACGCCACCTCCCGCCTCTCCTCCAGATCGGCTTTGTTGCCCACGAGTACTGTGAGGGTACATACATCGTCCGCATAATCGAGATCAGTTCATCAGCTTCAGCAGAGACGTTCAACACCACCAAGTGTAGACGCATCTATCACAAACACCCAGAAGGAAGTGCATTGAGCCCAAAGAGGAGGAATTACCCATCGGTGGTGCGTCCGCCTCAGAAACGTCCCTCACCATCAAAATCTGTGTTCGAATGTTGGCCACCTGCATCAGAGACACCGAAGTGCAGCTGTGATGAGTGCGACAGGAAGGTGATGATTCCCAGGTGCTCTAGGAAATACCTCAGCAAAGGTGGTCTTATCCGTGATGCTGTACAGGATAATATACCCCTCTCCGCTGCGAATCCATTGACTGCGCAAGGCCTGTACATGAGCGTAAATGAGACCTCCTTCTAACTCAAAAAAAAAGCCACAAGGGAGGTCACGCACGCTGTAGTCGTCCTGCCCTGCTGTGTCAAGAATATCCAGTATACACGCGTACCCGTCCACCACGACTGGCCTCTGGTAACTTGACTCAATGGCTATTGATCAAAAAAGTTATTAAAAAATAAACATGAGGAAGAGTAAGATGAAAAAAACGTACTGGGATCGTAGTACTCAACGAAGTGTGAGGAGGTCATCTGAACGGTGAGAGCTATTTTGTGTAAGGGCAAGAAAAGATATGCAGGAGTCAATCTCCATGGAGGAATCGGAGGAGGCAGGGGAAAGAGATCGCAGGTGTACCTGTCTTCCCCACACCGCCCGAGCCCAGAACAGTCAACTTATACTCTGTCTTGCGGAATGCCATCGCTTGCTCCTTGTAGTTGTGAATGTTCTAGGCCGAATTGTGGCTAATTCACAGCAGGTCTTTGGGCACCAAAAAATGCTTATTAAATGCACGGAATTACGTAATTGCCAACGAGTTACCTATTTCGTCGACGGACAGGTCGG
>CDEZ01023644.1:10129-21120 GCA_000826365.1 Acanthamoeba royreba
CATCATCATGCACATCATCATCATCATCATCATCATCATCAGCACTATCATCATCATCAGCATCACGGTCATCATCATCATTCACGTAAATCTGACACTGCAAGGTATCGTCTCTTTCATCAATCTCTGTTGCTACTCCTCAGCATCACCAGCAGCATCACCAAGCATACACTCATCACAGCCAATGACGAAGAAGAACATGTGGACAAAGTCTGAAGACGCTGAAGGTGCTGCACCTGAAGAACCTCAAACGGAACGCTGGCCAGTTCCTCCTTCTGCATACCAAAGTATAAATATAATTTAATCATTCATCAGATGTTCATAATTCCATAAAACTAAATGTAAGAAAAAATTCAAGTAAGAAGATATACCAGCTTGGCCTTTACGTCCTCTTCATTTTCTTCGTGTTCACCATCCTCGTCTTCATCGTCGTCTTCATTTTCCTCTTCTCCATCATCCTCACCTTCATTCTCAAAATCATCTTCATCTTCGAATTTCGAAGATTTATTTTGGATTTCCATTTCTTCCTCTTCCTCTTCCTCGAATGGGGCAGGTCTTCCTACGCTGCCATTCCTGCCCCTCTTTGATCGATCGAATCGTTCCCGGCCGCTAGCCCGTCCGGCGCCTCGCCCGCCGTATCGTCCGCTCATCTTCACAAGTTTTTCAGTTTACGAAACGAAATTTTCAATTTCATTGAAACCATTTCGATGCCGACGAATTTGTAAAAACTTCCTCTGCCCTTTCGAAATATTTTCGACATTTTGAAATGAATTAAAATATTTTGATACACGTAACTTGCGAAAGATGGACGATGGGGAGGTATTGGGTGGAGTCGATTCGGCAGGACAGGCGCTCATCTCCCTCGCACGACAATTCGAGGCACAAATGAAAGAGGTTATCACTTCCATCGCCACTGACAATAATGCGCCTTTCCGTACGTCCAGTCCGTTGCCAGATTAGTAAATAATCACGATTTTAATTGATTACTCTAATTAATTAATTAATTAATTAAAATGTATTTTAATTCTGCCGTTTTTATTTTTATTTTTCCAATTTTTTGCCACCGTAATATGCCAACTTTATTATTACTAAACACAAAAATTATTAGAATTGGAATATTTATTTTTTAATTTGGGTGTGTGCAGGACTACGAGAATCGATTGCAGAATTGACAGAGCTGGGCCGACAGCTGCGCAGCGAGTTTGAGAAGGTCTACGAGGAGGAGATGGTGGTGGCAGGCAGTGATCAGGAGGCCGCTCTCAAGCGCGAGATTGCCAGCCTGGAGAGAACGCTAGAGGAGAAGGACGTGCTGCTGGCGCGATGCGCCGACAAGGTCAGAGAGTGGCAGCAGACCTTTGCTCAGCTAGCGCAAGGACACGAAGAAGTGGAGCGAAGCTTGGCGTGAACCTTCATGTGGGAATGATGTTCCTCACGTCGCGTCCGTCATCACATTCTGTACATGGGCTGGGTGAACATTCGGTGTGGATCCGACCTTGTGCCAGCAAGGAGTGGCAGTGTTGTGCTTGGATATGGTTGTAACAGGCACCAATTTTCATATGGACGCATATGGTGATGGCTCAATGCCTGAATGTGTTGTGTTGTTAGATGCAAACTGGACCTATCAACAATAGTCATGAATGATCAAAAGAGTATGAAGATTCTTCCTTATTTTGGGTGAAGAACAGAAAGAGACAAAAGGAGGAACAGAAAGAGGCAAAAGGAGGCACAAAAGGATACAAAAAGGATGCAAAAAGGATGCAAAAAGGATACAGCACGGCGGATTCCCGGGTGGTCGCCCACCCCAGTACTAACGCCGCCTGGCGCAGCTTAACTTCGCTGTTCGGATGGGAAGCGGTGCTTTCTGCGCAGTATGGCCGTATCCAACAATGGTACTCGCCACCACTCATCTGCTGTCGAAGCAGCACTACTTCGATCGCGTGATGGCGTACAAGCAGCATCCTCACTACAAACCCTTCTACCTCCATCATCTTCATGGTAGTGTACCATCCCACACCTTGCCTTTGATGAGTAAGGTGCTAAAGAAGCAAGTTTAACTGTGTGTCATTGCAGCTGATTATGTACAATGATGAGTTTCTATCACTTGTGGTTTTGTGTGCTCAATATTGCCATGCAGCAGTAGCCAAGACAAGCTTTGTGAAGCAACTTGTTTGGACATGGTGAGCTTCTCACAATTGGATTTGAATTTTTCATCCAAAACAGTTCTGATAGGTGGGATGACCATAATGTTAGAAAATACTTCAATTGCCTCCAATCACATGATGTTGATGGTGGCACTGGGTACTCACTTCATGTCACAGTCTGGGACACTGCAGGACAAGAACAATTCAATGCACTTTCATCAATATACTATCACATCACAAATCTTATTCTTTTTAACTATAACATCACTGACATCCATTTGAACATTGGTACAAAACATTACAATGCATCAAGACAGAGCATTGTGAGCCTAACAAGACCTTCTTTCATCCCTGGTACGTTCAGCACAGGACCTGCTTGATGGTGAAATGAGAACTGAAAAGGTTGTTACCAGTGTTGATCAGATGCAAACTGGACCTGGTGGCAAGCAAGTATGCTGGAAGCAAGAAGGAAGCCATTAATATGGCCCATAAGCTGCATGCATGCATGTGGGCTGAAGTGAGCAATCTGGGGTATGTGCAAGGTATGTTTTGGGCCTCTTCCCCTGTCTTGCACACGATTATAATAGGATGATTGTATGTGGGTGCAGTAAATCATGTGGCTGAACATCTGTGCCATTTGGCTCTTCCTTGGCCTCTTGATGCTTTCTCATCATCAGACGGTGAGATCCAACCCTTTTGTTTGCCTCCTCACCCTCCCCTTTGGGCTGTGTGAGGTCGGCCCGTGGTGCCTCGCTTTAGGAAACAACAAAGTTTGTTTGCCAAACAATGTTGTTCAAGATGCTTCAGTGCAGTATGCACACCCACCCAATGCTACCTATGATGCATGATCGGCCTAGTGTGTTATTCAGTAATTAGATCATGATGGCCTCACTCAATACATAGCACCTTCTCCATGATCAGCTCTAGGCAAGACCTTTTCATTCAGAGGCTTCTTCGTCTTCATCAGCTTTCTGTGACTCGTGGTTCTTGCGGGCTTCTTCTAGCTTCTTCTTCTCGGCTCGCGTCGGCATGGAGAATGCTGCACCAGTCTTCTGCGCACAGACTTGACACTCGACTTTGCACTTCTTGAGTGCACACTTCTCACAAAAGAAGTGACCGCATTTGGTCTTGACTGGATCAGTGAATGGCTTTCGGCACACGAAGCAGGCGAAGGGCAATTCGTCTTCGTCCTTCTCTTCTGTCCCCTCAGTTTGCTCCCCTGCACTAGCCTTGCTAGCTTGTTCGGCATTCCAGTCTCGTTCCAGTTCCCAACCACTCTTGTAGTCTCCGCGATCATGCATAAACTTGCAAGCATCGCCGAATCCGCAATAGCCTAGCAAAGGATGAAGGTGCATGTTAGATGATTGGAGAATTTGTTGTTGATTGCAAGAGGAGGAAGACCGCTTGAACAACTTGGCAGAGAGTGCAATGCCAAGCCGATCCGGTGATCAGAGGCAAGCTCAGCAGCTAGCTGTGAGCAATGCCAACCGATCCCTCACGAGAAATAAGTTTAACCTTGACGTGGAGCACGGACGCTCCACTACCAGAGATTAAGCTGATAAGAACAGATACTACACTTGATCTTAGCCATAAAGGCCGAGAAGATCGCTATGCCGTCTCTGCTCTTGACACATTTTATATGCGCAGGCAGAGCACAAGTCCTGAGGCACAGAAAAAGCTGTGCTCTTTCGCCAACAATTTCGATATGGTGGAAATTGAGAGAATAAAGACCCTAACACACGCATGAGAGAGGAATGCAGTGCGGTACTGTACCTGTCTCTTTGTAGTCCTTGCAGATATCTGGCTGATAGTCCCACCGTGTGATAGCGCGCGCGTACAGGGATGCACGGATGGGCCCCGCTCGGATGCCCGCACCCTTGATCTGTCCCGAGGTGTCACCACGATCTATGTACTGGGTGTAGGCAGCCTGGCCGCGGTACACTTTGTCCGTGCCGGCTCTGTATGAAGCGACATCATCATTCGGGTCAGCAGGTATCAAGCAAGAGAGACGCGCAACAACAAGAAGAAAGGCAAGAGGCCACGTACCCTTGTTCGGCCTGCTGTTTCTTGACTCGCTCAGCGATGGCCGTCGCGTCTCGGTCGCGCTCTGTCTCTGTCTCCAGGGTCGCCGTCGCCATTGCGTGCTTTGGCACTGCCGCTTCCTAGTTGCGAATAATAACAAATTTATCAATAAATATATAACTAAATAAATAACTAAATAATTCGAAATAAATAAATTAAATAAATAAATAAATGTGAAAAATATAAACAGAAATCTCAAAAAATATGAAATTGTTTTAAAGTAAAATATAGAATTAAATATAGAATTAAATTAAAAATGAAAATAAAAATGAAAAATAAAAAGGGTACGTACAGCCGAGCGAGTGGATTCGTAGGCGGTGTCGAGCGAGGCAGCCTCGTCGTGTCTGGGCTTCTTGGCGTCCTTGGTGGATGCGGCCAGCGGCTTGCCTGCCCGCTTGCGCATGCCCGGACGGTTCTTCTTGGCCTTGAAGAAGGTGCACACTCCACCCTCCTCATCACCATCATCATCGGCCGCGGCACCACCTTCGTCATCTTTGGACGATCTTGGCTTGGCTGCTGCCGTCTCAGCAACATCGCCGGCGCCATCATCATCATTAGTCGTGGTAGAGGAGGCCTTGAGTTTGGCCTGAGCCTCAAGTTCTTCCTGCTCCTCTAGCGCCCGCTGTCGATTACGGGCGGCCGCCTCTTCAATTTGCTTCTTCAATGCAGCGTCCATCTTGTGTGGGATTTGTGTTGTTTTGAAAATGTTTCCGAAACACTGAAGACATTTTGAGTCAAGGAAAATGCTGTGGAAAAAGATCTGGAAAGATTGGGGAATAGGTAACACATACCAAAGATGTTTTCTTCGGAATTCCAGATATACGGAATTTACCTCCGTTTTTTGAATTTATCTTTTGTTATCTTGGACGGAGAACATACACACATGGCCATGCGTGGTACGAGCGAGGACGATGTGCTCTTGCTCGACAAGGAGGCCAAGTGGGACTGGACCCTGATGGGCACGCTCCGGTTCCTCGCCACTTCGAAAATGCAAACTAGTACCATCCCTCTCCTTCTCCGGCCTCTTCTCGGCCCCGACCCTCTTTTTTTTTCACTCACGTGCCGTATTGCTCACTCCGTCTCCGTCTCCGTCCTCCAGCGCTGTGCTACTATGCCTGCTTCCTCGGGCTTGGTCTGGCCATTGCTGCGCTCGGACCGGCCCTACTTGCCCTTGCCAACAACACCGAGAGCACCGTACGGAACGAAGCCAGTGGCTTGGTGATGGGCGATGAATGCGTGTTGATGATGTGATGATGGATGATGATGGTGATGATGATGATGACATGCAGGTTGCCGCTCTCGGATACGTGTTTACAGCACGATCGGTAGGCTACTTGGTCGGATCATTGGTGGGTGGACCGCTCTTCGACCGATTCGATGGCAACAAGCTGCTCGCAGTTGGAATCCTTCTGACTGCGATCGGTACCTACAACATCCACGTTAACTCCTATTCGAAAACGCAGCTCTTGCTTATTCCATTTCGTTCCATTGCAGGCGGTGCACTGATTCCTGTGGTGACTCATGTCTACATTCTGGCTGCGTTGGTCACATTGACTGGACTTGCGTAAGCCTTCTCGATTGCAACTCCTCTCATCCCTATGTTGTAACCTTGACCTTAATTCTACATATCACAGAATGGGATTCCTTGACACGGGTGGCAACGTGAGCATAGTCTGGCTTCATGGCGACAACATGGGACCCTATCTTCAAGGTGCATAGAGGCTCGTCCGCATACGCCGCACTGTGGCGAATCTAACTGTCCTCTTGCACGACATACAGCAATGCATTTCAGCTTTGGATTGGGTGCCTTTGTTTCTCCCATGATTGTCGGTTGGTTTCTTGACGTGCATGACGGTGATCCGACATGGTACGTATGCTATCAATGCAGGCAAAACGTATATAAGCTCTAGCATTGACATATCTTTACCTTGTGATTGTGAAGGGCGTTTTGGGCCATCAGCTTGCTCATGCTCGCGCTACCAATTTGGTTGGTAACGCTAGAGCGAATACCACGAAGCCAGAACAAGAAAGATGGAAATGCTAAGACCACACCTCGCGAAAAGGTACGGCTTATCCCTCATCAGACTATGATGTACACGCTGCTCATCCATCATACCCGTCATCTACGCTAGTTCATTGTGATGGCCGGTGGTCTGTTCCTTCTCGTATACGTAGGTGCAGAGGTTAGCGCCGGTGGCTATCTGTACTCCTACGCTGTGCTCGAGAACCTGGCCGGTGAAACATCTGCTGCCTTCCTGACTTCAGTGTTTTGGGGAGCTCTTACGCTCGGTATGAATCTGTTCGTCCTTCTCCTTCTCGTGTGATACTGATCAGAAAATGACGCATTCAGGTCGTCTCATCTCGATTCCTGTATCGATGTACCTTACTGCGGCGCAAATATTGGGCCTGCTGATGGCTGGGTGCATTTCTAGCAACGTGCTGCTGATCGCCTTCAGCGATTCATCTACTATACTTTGGATCGGTAGGGGTCCTGCTTGATCGGCATGAGTCGTACTGTACTTACGTCTCGACAGGTACATTCCTCTACGGTCTATCAATGTCATCCGCCTTCCCGACCGCAATTCATATGGCTGAAGCTTATGTCTCGCTTACTGGTAACAACGGCCATTGCCCTCCGAAAGTTGAGTTGGTCTTCTAACATTGAAGAAAACTCTCTCACGACACAGGCCAGATTACGAGTGTGATGGTCGTGGGCGCGTCCATCGGCGAGATGCTGATCCCGCTGACCGTGGCCAACGTAGCGTTCAATTGGTTCACTCCTCCCACCTTCCTCTATATTCTCTTGGCTTGCTCGATAGCGGGTCTCTTCGTCTACATCACCATGGTGGTCGTGGGCCGACCGCTGGCGCTCGCCAAGCAGGAGCACGGCATCGTGATACACGAAGATGAAGAGGAGCAGCTTGATGTCGCCAATGACAATGGTGTTGCCTATGGCACTTTCACAGCTCCGCCAAAGGAATGAAGCACACTTGACCCTCTAACATGCTTTGGTGAATATCCCCTGTTTGTTTCTCACCCGACATTCGAGAAAACAAACAGAAATTTGGTGTATTCCACAGAGAAGCCAAGCAGCATCGATTTATATTTTCCGGAATTTGCCTATTGGCGCCGACGGAGCCAAGAAGAAGGACGGAGCGGCTCAAGGGCAGTACTTCTTCTCTTCTTCCCAGCGGAGTGCACTCCTGTACGAGCATAAACGGGGAAAGAAAGGCCGAAGAGCTTCTCGCAATTCGGACAACGAGAAAGAGAAGACGAAGACTGCCTCGCAGGACCACCAATACCAGTAACTCAGGACAGTCATCATGGCCATCACCGACCGGTCCGAAGCAGAGAAGGCAATGCAGTCCAAGGACGGTGGGGTGAGTATTGGAGAGAGCGCGTTCCGATGGTTCCGCTCCCCAAAGATACAAACAAGTTCGTTCTCTTCCCTCTCAGCCCTTCATTCCCGCCCGTCTTGTTCACAGTGTTGAACTCCGTGTCGTGCGTGCATAGCGCTATGCTACTACAGCTGCTTCCTGGCTCTGGGTCTGGCGATTGCTGCCCTAGGTCCGGCCTTGCTCGCGCTTGCGGAGAACACCGGAAGCACGTGCTATCCACCCACTTTGATCGCGTCATAGGTACATTCAACGCTCTCCTTCCTTCGTCCTGGCTTAGGAATTCCCTTCTTCTGGTATGGTGGATCAGGTTTCGATCCGAGCTCAAAGCAAATCGAGAGTGCCACCAAGATCGGTACGAATGCAGGCACTGCAATCTTCTCGAGAAGTGTGATGAGCGTGGTGGGCGTCATGGCTGTGAGGGCAATCACAGTGATGATTCTCCCTCCTTCTGCTCGCATGGATGATTGATGTGTTCACATTGGGATCTCTCTACGTTTTCTTAACATATGTGTGAAGATAACGTGGAATATAGGGTGGGACTGGCCGAGCACCTCGATGGTGTGGAGGATGGTAGCGTGGATCTCCTAGCGACAGCCCAAGCGGCTCACTGGTTCCAGCTTGATGGCTTCTATAAGGAGCTCGATCGTGTGCTCAAGCCCAGTATGTACTCGTCTCCGACATTCATCGGGCAACACTCACTTCTTTTGTCTCTTGTCCAGAGGGATGCGTGGCCATCTGGGGCTACGGGCTGTGCCACCTTCCTACCCCCGAAGCGGAACAGATTCTGCTTGAGGTCCGTCTGTATCGTTGACACCCTGCTCTCAAGCCATCTTGCCCTCACCTCTCTTCCTCTGCAGTACCACACCAAGACTCTGGGCCCCTACTGGGAAAAGGAACGCGCTCTCGTTGATGCCCTCTACGAACACATTCAACTTCCCTTTGCGCGAACCCATCGTGAAGGTCTTAGTCTTCAGTCATCTACGGCCCGCTTGACATTCCAGTGTGGTCCTAGCACGCAGTCTCTAACACCCTATTTATGTCCGATGTATCAACATCTAGTACTGGACAACGTGAAGGAAGTGCCCTTCAAGGACTTTGTTGGATATCTCACCACCTGGTCATCGCTGAAGACCTATCATGAGACGCATCCCGAGGGGCCAGATCCACTTCAGCAGTTGTGCCCAAGGTGCTTCCCCCTTCTCTTTCCTCTTCCTGAATTCTTCGTTGTGCTTATACCTACTCTTGTACTACGAATACCACATACACTTTCACGTTCTTCCCTCGCATTGGTCGCCAGGTTATTTACAGCCCTGCAACTGACAAGTGAGGAGGATATCGTGCGGGTAGCCTTCCCCACGGTGCTGATCCTAGGCCAAAAACAGTAAAGATCATGGAAGTACGACATGACGATAGGTTTATCTGAATGGTAGATCCCATGGGAGCTTTTGCTTTAACACGCTTAGTTAACCGGCAGATATCACCTTTCTTGATTTGTTCCTCGTATGCACGTGTTCGGTGGCTAGGAAGATCTCTTCATTCTTACTGGTCCTCGTAAGGTGATATCTGCCGGGGAACTAAGCGTGTTAAAGCAAAAGTCGACGGTCCCCGTTTCACCCTGTCAATTTATTTTTCTTGATTCCGGGACGGATCGAGTTCCACGCTTGTGACAGGCAGCTTTCCCCCTAACACTCCTTTTTTGTCCCAGGCCGACCCCGAGTGACCACTAAGTGCGCCCCTGCGCCCTGCCTCGGTGATCAACAAGTGTCTCTTTATGGCAAAGTATACGCTACCGGAACATGATGCTGTACACAAGAATTCCCACTCTCTTGCCAGTGGCTGACGAGTAGGTCACGTGCGGAAGCAAGTTCTTAGGCTTAGGGGAAGGTCAACTCTTATTCTTTTCATCTACTCGCACCACATACTCACCACAATAAGCCTTCCCCAACCTTGCCAGACAGAAGCTGTCCCCTGCCCAGACCATCTACCATCGCCATGAACCAACCTAACCACCACCACTACCAGAGAGTCAACCAGACTTGCTCAGGNNNNAGGCCTGCCTTTGACGCCCTTTGCTTCCCAGGTATCCTGTCATTTCATCCTTCTGAGAATCATCTAGGTCCTGACATCCATCTTCATCACGTGGTAGTTGGAGGAGGTTCAGGCGCAGTGCGCACACATTCTGGACTTGGCTCGTTCCAGGCTCTCCCCTCCCCGCGACGCCGCGCCAGTACCTCGGCAGCCAGAGGTGGGCCTCTACGTTTTGGCCCAGCTTGCTTCGCAAGAGGCAGCCATCCCAGCGGAAACGGCGACGAACGTCGAGTTTGCGCGCATACTCCAAGAAGCGGCGACGGGAGTCAAGCAGTCCGTCTACGCTCTCTTAGCCATCGTGGCCAGCGCCGATGACAACATGCCATCACCATCACCTGTCATCAGTCAGCCATCAAAGGCCGCCTATCCATTCCAGCCCACAGCGGCCGGACCGCAGCTGCCGATGGTGGCCCCCGAGTTGGGCCGTCCTTTGCCTACTCCACTCGCTCGCTATGGTGCGCCACGGCAACCGTGGTTCTTGACCCGGGGGAGGAACGGTCCGCAGAAGACGATCAGGAAGCAGACCAACGCAATCACGATCCCTCGGATGTGTTGTGAGTGCGAGAAAACAGAGACTCATGGGAGCAAGACCCTGTGCAACCAGTGCGGCCAGAGGTGGTCGAACCAGAAGAAGAGCAAACAGCCAAGGGCCCGCAACTGAAGACTGCCAACGCTCACGTCACGTGTGGTTTTCTCATCAAACAATAATCCGTACATATTTTTGATCTCTTTCAGCCAACCGCCAAGTGGTCCTATTTGCGTCGACAGAAGGAATGCATTCCTGTGTGAAAGAATTGAAAGAAAAGAAGGAAGAAATTCTGAAGAAAGTAAACGGCAGGGAAAAGGGCTTTGCAGTGAACATTCGGTCGAACGTGAGGGCAAACAAAGAGCGTACCTGAAGCTTCATATAAAGCCTGGCCCATGCTATCCACCCAAACCACAACACAAACCTAGACACTACGTACTCAACCCTCAACCAACCCTACAACACTACTACAAAATGGAGATAGAACAACAACAACAAGTGAGCCAGAACGAGTCCTTGAGCTTGAGCTTGGTATGCACGCCTGAGATGCCAGAGGTGCCTCCCCAAGACGAACGCCCTTCCTTCATCGTCATGTCGTCCATCACCGCACCCCTGTTCAAGCCCGAGAAGCGCGCACCAGCGGACATGATATGGTACCTATTGTTGTCGCCATAGAGCAGTTACACACATGCTGTCACTCCCCACATACTGACCACCATGTGGTATATATGCAGTGTTATCGACCGAAGTGGTTCG
>CDEZ01023652.1:6306-16467 GCA_000826365.1 Acanthamoeba royreba
CGAGGCCGCCGCGAGGTAGGGCCCGTGCACCACCACTAAGTCCGACAACTTGGCCTCCCAGTCGGGCAGCAGGGTAGACGTGGCGGCCATGAGGTTGGCGATCGAGGCAGGCAGGAAGGGAGGCAGAAGGAGGAGGAGGAAAGGAACAAATGCCGTATTCTTCTTCTTATTATTATTTGTTCCGCACCATAAATAAAAAAAAAGAGAAGGGGATTTTAGGTCCGAATGGTCGGAGGGAGCTTTTCTCCGTCAACTCCGTAGGAGCTTTGGGCCTCTGACCGGTCTCACGCATCAGAGGTGCTTACGGCAACTACGCCTCAACCGCGTTTTTCCTTCTTGTTGTTGCGTTTCTTGCTGTCCGCTGTTGGCGTAGAGTCTTGGCCCTCCCTCTCGGAGGCACGGCGCCTTTTGTTGCCCTCATCTTGACTTGGCAGTTGCTCGTCTCCTTGTTCTTGCCACTGCCTCTGCACCAGGTGGAAGGAAGCAGTGAGCTTACCAGGAAGGACAAACAATCAACCACATTTACCTTGCGCTTCTCACGGCGAGCAGCACGCTTCTTGGCGTTCTTATTGAAGTGGCGGTATGGGGCAAGCTTTTTGAGGCTCACTCGCCGATTAAGGTCGGCATCAGGTAGGGAGAGAATGGTATCGACATCCAAACCATAACTCTTAGGCTTGACTTGGCGATACTTGAACCGACAGGGAATCTCCCCCGCAATGAGGTCCTCGAAGTTGAGCGAATAATACTTTTCGAGCAGCTGATCGATGTTCTGCTTATCCTCATTCTCCGTACCTCCTTCGGTTTGTGTTGTGGGTTGATCGTCTTCCTTCTGTTTGAGAAGCGAGTCTACAGTCTTTTGAAGGCCAAAATCTCTCTCATTCTCGTCATCCTTGAAAGCAGGCACATCCTCATCTCCATCCTATTATCCCAAGTAAGGCCAATCAATTTTTCATGTCCTTCATCAAGTCATAGTGCGAGCACGTAAAACCACGTACACCTTCGTAATAGTCATCGTTGAACATCGAGGCCATCTTCCTATCATGGGCTGCCGGATCGAAATCATCATCAAGATCGTCTTCTGTGAACGTCAGCTCTGCGGAATTGGTATGTGAGAAAACCTGCCCATATATATCTTTGCTCCTACGCGACTCTGCCCAGCGGACTCACCTCGTGCACCACTGGTCTCCTGTATCTGGCTGAGCTGCTTGCGTAAATTTTCTTTCATCAGATTCTTTATACGCTTGAGCTCTTCTTCCTTTTGCTTGCGCTCCTTTACTTTCTTTTCCTTGCGTTTTTCTCGCTTTTTGGCTCGTTTTGATTCCTTTCTCCTCGCCGAGTCTTCAATTGTGCGCGGATGTGTCACTATCTGATCGCCGTTACTGCATATTACGTACGAGCCATTATATGAGTTGATGCGTACAAACGACTAGAGGATTTAAAAAAAAACTAAGAGGCGCAAAGTGGTACTCTTCCAGATAGTGGAAGGCGACCGCCTCCTGGTGCTTCATCTCAAATTCCTCCTGCTGTTCGAGAGCCTCCTCATCCTCCTCATCCTGAATGTTTTTCCATTTACGTAAGGTATGAAGTGATGAGAAAAGAGTCTCCAGTGGCATACCTCTTTAAGTATCTGTTCATACGTGGGAACACTGTTTTCCTCCTTGTCAATCCAACCGTTATTGAGAATGTAGCTGGAATTGGTGCGAGCAGTTTAGTGCTACGATCATGAGGTCCGACATCACTAGATACGTACTTGCGGAGAAACCTTTCGTTTTCATCTAAGTCACCACTGAGCCAGAAGGAGGAAAGAATGTCGTCACCATCCCGTGAGGTTTTTCCGGTACGCTTTTCCTCAGCCTTCCAGAATTCCGCATCCTCCCTCTGTTCTTTTTCCTTTTCAGCGGTGCTCTTTTCGCGCAGAGTCAGGAGTCCTCCGCCGTTGTCCTCGTTATTATCTTCCTCGTCCAATAGTCGATGACTCGCTTCTAAGAACTGCTTCTTGAGTAGGGCTTGCTCCTCAACATGAGTAAGAACCCCTTTCTTATCCGTGGAGGCTTCGTCGTCGTCGCTCTCGATAAGACCTTCACTGCCCTCTCTCAGCAGAGTCTCACGGACCAAGTCTTTATAGTGCATGGGTTTTTCCTTCGTTCCTGTTTGCTTGGACTGCTGCTCCACTGTTCGGATGTGTACACGACGATCACCAGTGAGCCACGGCGTTCGAGGGTCGGGCGAGTGTACCTTTTACTTCAGGCTTGCGCAGGGAGCCCTTAACGTAGTCCTTAAGCACAAATGGCTTTCCTGCACTTGCGCCCTGTTTATGGCACAAGCCTACAGTGAGACTGAGAGGACACAAGAAAAGACATAGCAAGTAGGACAGGAAAGCAAAAAGGAAGCTCTAAAAAGAAGAAAGACTGAGGCGAGCAGAAGTGCCAATGGGGGGTTGTTTTTGGTCTTGACCTGTCCAGGTCCAGATTCTGTATGGTCCGGGTTAGTCGCATCGCTTAGAGGAAACAAGTCAGGCTCAGCAATTCGACGTACCTTCACCATCAGCAGCGCTGGAAGTTGGTGGAAAGAAAGTTACACCCTTGTCATAGATCTTGTTGTCCTTCTTGGCCAAGAGCGGAAGGATGCGCAAAAACTGGTCCTCTGCGAGCGGGTCGAGCATGCCCACTTCGTCCTCCTCTTCATCCTCCTCAGAGTCTTCCTCACTGAGATCCTCCTCTAGCTTTTTAACGAGGTCCTTGGCTGCAGGGTCGGCATGGTTAGCCGTGGCATGCAATCGCGTGCCATTATTATTCATCCACCTTTATCATTTATTTTTAGAAAAGTTTAATTATTAAATATTATTGAGAAGGAAATATTTGCTTGGTAATAAAGGGCGTTTATATAATATACTGCTGGCAGAGAAGTAGCTACGGCCGTAGTACCCTGGGAAACTTCCTCCTTCTTCTTCTTCTGCTCGTAGCGCTTGGCAAAGTCCTCGTTGATGGTTAGCTTGTCCTCCGGTGAGGAGGCCTCGTCTTCTCCAAAGAGCATACCCCGCGAGGCATGCTGTTGACTAGCGCGGTTCATGTTCTTCCCCGCCCCCTGTCGTGTCCTCCTCTCCGGTGCTGGTGTGTGTGGTCGGTTGTTTTCTCCGGAGGCTCCTCCACGTTAGGGAAAAGGAAAAGAACGAGAAATGAAAAAGAAAAAAGACAATGAGTTAATAATTGTTCGAACCAGCGGCACGGTATGTACACACACTACAAACACGCAAGCCAGGCCTTAGCTCACAAAAGAAGGCCCATGGAAGCCACCAGAGCATCGACGAGATTCTGGAATGTAAGTCGATCCCCGGAACGTCGTGTGAACTGGACATAGGTGAATCCTCCTCCTTCCTGAGCTTTCAGCTCCACTGTTAACGAAACCGCGCAGGCCGCTGCAGGACGAGGCGATCAGCTGATGCAACCGAAGAGGACGCATCTTGAAAGGTGGGAAGCGATAAGTACCATCCAGGGCGTCGTATTTTGCGTGGAACACGTTGTTGGTGGTGCTAAAAACCACCTGTTGGTCTTTGAGAGCTTGTCGCAGAAGGGTGGCCACTTCGGCCATCGGCCGATTGCTCCGCACAGTGTAGGGAACGGGAGACGAGGGCGACATTGAAGAAGAAGACGACGACGAAAAAGAAGAAGGTCCATCGGAATAGAGAAGAGCCCCTGGAGCGATAGAGCTGTTGGTGGGGAAGCTACCCACGCCGAAGCTGCTACTTCCTATGCTGCCTGGAGTGCCAAAGGAAGAGGAGGGCATGCTGCCGCCTGGGCCGGGAGGCTGGCGCTCCTTGTAAGATCCAAAAAAGCTCGCGAACCAGGTCTTCTTGGGCGTAGAGCCCAATACGGGAGAATTGTTGCCGGCAAGGATTGCATCCGCAGAGGAGCCTAAGCTGTTGTTATGACCGGCCGACCGAGCATGTGCGGTTACCGGGACGGCCCGCGGGCTTGATCTGATGGGCATGGGTGCAGTGCGTCGCGATGCGGGAATAGGCAACCCGCCCGCCGTTTCATAACCCTCGGTGTCCATCTGCAAAAACCAGATGGCAAAGTGCTGTTAGTGACACGTAAGGAACTTCAAGAGATCATCAAGTGCCTTCTGAACGTGCGTCTCCGAACTGCTTCCCAAACGAGCCTTTGTGCGTCTACGCTTACGCTTATGTAGCAGCCGGTAGAACGCTTTCTCGATTGTGGGCTCCGAGGAAAGAAGCGCTCGTTGCAGCGCTTCCCTGTCGTCCCATCCGAGCGAATGCAAACTTCGCAGTATCTCTTCGTCTAGCGGCAGCTCATCCACTGCGCGCGCAATCTGCGTGATTTGCATAATTTCAGGTAAGAGCACAGCATTTGACGAGGAGGGATTTCATCGTTTATAATAAGGGTCACCTTTTGCTCAAGCGGAATAGACGTTGGTGCGGCGTAGTCTTGAGTTGCATGAGTGAGAGCAGGGTGCGTGAGAATCTGATGAAGAGTTATGCGCTTGGTAGGATCAACGGTGAGCATCCGTTGCAAGAGATCCTTTACATCACTCGGAAGCCATTGAGGCATTGCAAAGTAGCCGCTCTTCACCTTCCCCAGAAGCACGTGCATGCTTTCATCATCAAAAGGCAGCTTGCCCTGCAAGGGAAATGAATACCAAATGAATTAAAGAGACTTACACAAAAGGAATAGAGGATTCTTGTACCGTGAGCTAAGTGGGGCACGATTTCCGTGACACGGCGAGTGAAGCGGGATAGAAGACAAATTAGTCGTTTGCTTCTGAGAGAAATCAGGGACTGAGAACGTACGAGTGCATACAGAATAACACCCAGGCTCCATATGTCGGCACAACGACCATCGTACTTTTTGCCCATGATCACCTCTGGGCTCGCATAGTGCGGCGAACTGCAATCGTGTGAAGAAAAGTGGCGATCAGTTATGGCAGGCTTCACATGGCCAGGTGTTAGTGAAAGCGCACCCACAGCTGGTTTCGAGAAGGACACCTTTCTTCATAAGAGAAGCCATGCCCCAGTCCGCGATTTTAACGTTCTTGCTACCGTCAAGGAGTAAATTCTCGGGCTTCAGATCCCGGTGGCTGGACACACGACCGTTCGACACGAACAAATCAACAAATAAACAAGCAATCAGGTACGTGCAATTTACCCGTGCAAGCGCAGAGAGGGTATTGCACCATATGAGATGTGCGTGGCAGTATTCTACACCACGCAGGATCTGAATGAAGAACGTCATGGCCTCGGGCAGGGGAAGGCTACCCCGTTTGACCAAGTAATCAAATAGCTCTCCTCCTTCCACATGTTCGAGTACGAGGAACCTACACCCGACCCACAGTTACATTTCCAACATCATCAAATAGACCGTCTTCTAAGGCTTATTATTTATTTAATAAAAAAACAACAAATAACTGATGGAGCTATTTCAGATTATTCTTTATTTTTTTAAAAAGCAAAAAAAAACTAGACTTATTGAAATAAAAATAAAAAATGTAAAAAAAATGATGTGGGAAGGTGGGTGGGTGGGGGTACAGGTATTTGGTGGTCTCGTATACGTCGATCAGAGAGAGGACGTGGGGATTGTCGAGGAGTTTCATAATGGCGATCTCGCGTTCCACCTTGCGGCGCATGTTGGGGCTGCTGTACAGGAACTCCTTCGTCACTATTTTCACCGCCACCTTCTCTCCGGTCTCCCGGTGGTAGGCCAGCTTCACCTTCCCTGCCAGCCCCAACATGTGGTGGTCAGCAGGAGAAGAAGAGAAGAAGGAGGCGGGAGACCACAAAACCAACATAAAGCCCCGACATCACCCGCTCACCCGCTCATCGCACGCACGTACACTTATTTTTATTTAAATAAATAAAAAGAAGAACTCTGAGTTCAAGCGGACGAACCTGTGGCACCGCGACCGAGGGTCCGCCCCAACACATACGGACCCACCTGCGTCCCATCCCAAGTCAATAAAAGGCCCTGCTTCTACTCTCATTTATTTGTTTGGGGGGGGGGTACGCTGCTAATCTGGTGTTCCATCCCCTCCAAGGATATTGTTTGGAAGAAAAGAGGATAATAGCTCGGAGTATCTTAGTAGTTTGTCAACTCAAGCTCTCCCGCCCACGATGGCTGCTTTCTCTCTTGGAGGAAAATAAAATAAAAATAGGGGGTTCGGGGAAAGGGAAAAGGGGCCTTTTGGCGGAAGTTTCCACGCAAATCGGCGGAGTTTTATGGGCCACCAGCTAACGCATGCGCACAAACAAAAGAACAGGAGACCATATCTCAGTCCCTGATGCCCGGGCATCGCGTTGAGGTCATCGGCCACGAGGGATCACTGGCGCCTATTGCGCTTTAAAGTACTTGAGAGTCTGAAAGAGACGCACATACTGTAGGGCGGCGTGCTGTGGTGAGTACAATCGCGGAAGCGAAACCTGTTTCCACACATCACCGATGCAGCTGTGGTAAGCTCGGAGGACTTGCCATACGCAGTCACCAACTCAGAAGAATGTACCCCCGCATAGTTGATATTAGGAGAAACGGCCGCCGTGTTATGGAGAGGAGTTAAATTGCTGACGAAACTTTGCAGAATCTGGGTACATCCGTTGGGCACCATGCACGGTCGGTACTCCACCTCAAGTAACACCCCCCGCGTGCTCTCGCCGAGCATGATGGATCCCACTTTGACAATAAAGTCCTCGATTTCGTACTGCATTCCCTGTGCCCACGTGGTTCTCAGCAATAGGCGAGCAGCTTACCACCACAAATTAACTTGGCAAGCCGCCCAGGCAGGAGATGAACATCGTACCCTCACGGTAACCGTCTGTCGCGCATTGTATATCTTGATCTTTTCCAGAATCTGCTCCATTTCCAACCCTGCCTCGATGATCGTGCTCTGCGCCATCAAGCAACATTTCCCTTCTGCTTCCTTACCCTGCATGGACATGTATGTGCGCGCTGGCTGGCATCAGATATCCCTGGTGACAAATCATTCATGAGGGAACCAGAGCAGTGCCTTGGCTGTGGGGAACGCTTCTTCCTTGAGCAGGTAAAGCTCCTTCGCTACGTCGGTGCCCTCTGCACCCCATGGGGCATGAGTGAACTGTGTGTGGCGGACACAGACACATCTATTGGCCACGTCGTGTCGTCGTACCTACAGGAAGGCCGAGAGGTGAAGAGTGGAGGTAGAGGGTGCAACTCAAATGCCACCGACCCAGCTTACGCCCGCGCAGCCGCTTGATGCGTTCCTTCAGGTCTGCCACCGCTTGCACGTCCGCCTGCTCCCTGTACGGGATCAGCCTGTCCTCCCACCCGTGGCCTGTGTGTCAACTCCATGTGGCCCCTGTGCTACATGAATAAAGAAATAGAAGAAGAGAAGAGGATAAAGTGCCACACGCGGTGGGTGCCCACCACTTCACGCCCATGACTTCACGGCTCGGCTTCTTCTTCTTGTTGCTTGCCTTTCCTTTTCCTTTGAATTTCTCCTTTTCTTTCCTTCTGCCACTGGGCAGGAAAAGATAAGAGAAAGGAAAGGAAGAAATAGATATTCTTTAGGTTTTCCTCCTCCTCTGTTTTTGATCAATCATCATCATCAATCATCATCATCATCCCGGGGTAGAGAGCCCTGCAGCGCCGTTCCTGCAGCACCCATGGGGAAGCGCAAGTCGCGAGCGAAGGCGGTGAAGAAGGTGGCACAAAAGGTGCCCACCACCTTTGACTGTCCGTTCTGCAACCATGAGAAGGCCGTGGACTGCAAGATCGACAAGGACACCCAAATCGGCTCCATACGCTGCCGCGTGTGCAACGAGTCCTTCCAGATGATCACCACTTGTACGTCAGAACCTAAGGCTCCCCCGGCGATGACACCGCCGGCATGCGGCCCTTGTGTTTATTTATTTATTTATTTGGGGCAGACCTGTCGGAGCCGATCGATGTGTACAGTGAGTGGATAGACCAGTGCGAGGCTGCCAACCAGTGACGCCCACCCCCACCGCCACCTCAATGGTGTGTAAATAGACCTTTCTAGAGCCAGCAGCCACATGCAGGGCAAGAAGCAGCAGCAGCAGCAGCAGAAGAGGGGAGAGGAAAGGGGAAGAATGGAGGGCGGAGCTCACCGGAGCCAAATGGCATCGATAGAGCCGAGAAGAAGGCCGCTACGAAGGGAGACCAGCAGCGGACAGGCGAACCGCCACATACAGATGCTGGCCGCTGCGGCGCGCCGGTGGTCAGCGGAGTGGTGTCATCTGCTGATGAGGATGGAGAGTCCTATTTATTATTCTTCTTCCTTACGGCTTGCTCACTCACACTCTTACTATGTGTCTTCTATTTGAGCTCGACTTCCTTGAAGGGCGAGGGACGAGAGGGATCCCACTCTTCGCAATTGGGTTCAGCGGTGTTCTTGACACGCGGCCCATAGACGTAGTTGTGTGGATGATAGGCCTCCTGCGTGCCCGTCTTGTTTTCCTTGTGCGGCTTCAGAAAGGGTGCCTGTAGGGGTGTGTGAGTGAGTGCCTCCCCTGAATGATCATCACGAGTTACAGTGAGTGGAGCGACCTTGGGTTGGGGCGCGGGCTGATCGTGGACGTGATGCAACCAGGCGTGCCTGTTTAGCGCCCAGTTGCGCGCGCGTTAGAATCCCCCCCTCACACCGCAGGCGGGGCAAGAGGGCATACCATGCGGGAGGGACCTGGGAGGCGTCGTAATCATGACCCCATCCATCCGACGTGGCGTACTCCACCCACCTGTCCTGGCCTGGAGAGAAGAGAATCAGTGCTTTTTAATTCATTTGTTCGTGTGCAACCCGATGCAAGCCTGATTTTAAAAGGGTACTTGTGTTATATTTTGAGCTGCACGATTTCTTTTTTTTTTCATTCTACGTATTTTTTGGATTACGTTAATTTACGTTTTTTAAAGGTCCTATCTAGTGTGCAGTATTTATTTATTTATTTATTTACATTTTATAATTTGTTTTGCTTGTTTGGGGGGGGGGTGTACCGAAGGGGAGCTCTTTGGATTCGTAGTAGCGGTTGCCGTGCTCATCCACCCCGGCGAGCGTGTAGGCTATGCCTGTCCGGAGGTAGCCTCGGTGCCAAGCCATCAGCGTTCCGAACACACCTCGCCGCGCAACTTCATTTCGTAGATTGATCACGACCCGCGCCATGGTCTGGTCTTGTGCACTTGGCCTCCTCTTCTTCTTACTTTTTTGGTGGGGGAGGAAATTATTTTCTCTTGATTTTCCTTCCAAATCCACCAGCCCCAAACATCATCTCCAAGCCGTCTTGGATATCGATCTACTGAAAGTAGGGCGATATCCAAGCCGTCTTGGATATCGATCTACTGAAAGTAGGGCGTGGCAGCGACGAGCTGGTCAAAGTTGAGGGTGATGGTGGCCGTGCCCGGATTGATGCCAGGTGGCGTGGCGGGAGCTGCCTGGGTGTAGGTTTGCTGCTGCGTCGGCTGATGGGCGTAGAAATCAAAGTAGCTCCTGCCCATAAGTTGGGGTCAATGTAGGGAAGGACAAGCTTGGCAAGGCAGGAATTCGCACCTAAGGCCGGCGAGATAGAGGGCCACATCAGTGTAAGCCTCAAGCGTCAGCCCTGCGCGGTTCGGATCGAACCGGGAGAGAACACTGTTTACTGCTTGAGGCGACAGCGTGAAGCCTGCGGATGCCAGCGCCACGGTGATTTCGTTCCCTGCGGCAATCACGTGATCCATTCCAATGGGTTGAGTTCCGTCCAAACCAAGCATCATCAACGACGGAAACGCAACGCATCACACGAAGAAGAGTTATAAGAGGGAAGAGGGAGCTTCTGGGCGTACAGTTATCGAGCTTGCCCGAACGATCGCGGTCCTGGGCAGCGAAAGACTGGCGTAGCGCCAGGACAAATTGGTACAAGCAACAGAACTCGTTCACGCCCAGGTGCCCGCTCCTGTCCAGGTCGAACGTTATCAAGAGACGACGGAGGGTGGTTGGCCCGAAGTTTAGCTGCGATGCCAGTTAGGTTAAAGTGAAGGTAGCCGTCTTAAAAAGAGAGCGCGTACACCGGCTTGTTGAAGAGCGCGACCCAGTTCATTCTGGTCGAGCTGCCCACTCCTGTCTGTGTCAATCGCACTGAACCAGGCTGCATGTAGGGTTATATCAAGGACAAGATGAAGAGAGAGAGAG
>CDEZ01023657.1:7589-23008 GCA_000826365.1 Acanthamoeba royreba
GATGATGATGATGATGATGTGCATGATGTGCATGATGTGCATGATGTGCATGATGTGCATGATATGCATGATGTGCATGATGATGTGCATGATGATGTGCATGATGATGATGTGCAATGGTGATGATGAAACAACAAGCAGGGGTGGTCATAGCAATCATGATGATGATGTTGATGATGATGATGATGATGTGCATGATGATGATGCGCACGTGCAGCATGCAACATGATCTGGAAGGTCAAGTTCGCCCGCAAGTGGCGAGCCTTCTATCAGACCTTCCTCACCGAGCATAGGCACAGAGAGCTGAAGGAGGCCAATGGTGAACGTATCCCGATCGAAGAGGGCACCTTCAAGCGCCTCTATAAAGAAACCAACCTGGGACGACAATCATGGGCAGTGCAGGTATGTGATATTCTTTGTTAGCAGGTTGCTTGTTGTAGCTGATGATCAGAATCTGCTCTGCTGCGTCCAGATCTATAAGCGAGACTTGAATGAAGGCTTTAGGGCATCGTTCGCTGATGCGATCGTAAAACTCGATCCCTTCTCGTTGACCTATATCGCCACATATAGGAACAGCGGTCCGCATTCCACTTCCATCGGTACGTGCGCTGCAGTTTGCATTGCAAGTTCGTCATTTGGCTCATGCAGATCAATTTCATGCTGCCAGAACGGGGAGTAACATGGTCCCGTATTCGCTCCGTACCCTCAGAGGTGTGGGGGCACGATCCTAACCAAGTGTGGAACGAAACTTCCGTTGAACAGGTACTTCTCGCCTTCAACTTGATCATCACTGCATGCGTCGATTGACTCATGTGCGCTATTGAACTCAGCTGAAAGAAGGGATGGAAGTGGAAGTTCAGTGGGCTCCTACAGATCAAGTTGCTTTCACTTGGTGGTATGGAGAGATTGCCGCCATGGAAGATGAGCCAACACAACCCTCGAAAAAGTTGATATTACTCAAGTTCTACCAGTACCCGGAAGGCAGCTTCTGGGCTGCTGGTACCGTGCTGTATCCCAATCTTGATAAGGAGGGCGACGCGAGAGGCATATACGGAGGTATTCGGCCCATCAAGCGAAAGCGCGACCTGGAATTCTGGCACCAGCGGAAGGAGCTTCAAGACTGGTGAGCGAGTGAGTGCAATACCCTGGTTCACGCGGAAGCAGTGGAACAGAGAGAAGGCTCACAGTTCCCACTCCTGCTATCCATCTCAGTACTTGTCCCTCCTCGTGCGAATGCAAAAACCCTTCACATCACCGTCCACAGGCAGTTGTGGTTGTTCTCTTGTGGGGAAGTTGCATGTGCCACCACATAGGCTCGATCGGAAGGACAGGAGGAAGTGTACTGTTGAGCGCAAGATTGCCGTTGGTGCCGTGTCTTCAGTTGACTTGAAGCCGGTGACGTATTCCTCTATTAGATCTGAGTTTGGCCAGAGGAGCAATGCCACGTATTCGGGCGAGTCGACCCGACAGAGGAGGCAGCACGGTCATCAGCCGAAGCGCAAGCACCATCACGGCCGGAGCCGCGGCCATCACCGAGACCGGAGGCAACCAGTACACGTTGGCCCACTTGGATGCATCCGGAAGGTCGCCCAATGCGAAGGACATCAACAAGACATGGATGGTTGCCAGAGCTAGACCGACATGCCCCAGCTTGGATTGCATGAAGTCCCACTCGCGCCAGGACAAGCTGGCCGCCACCGAGGGGAGTGAAGTGACCGCGAGGGCAGTGTACACGCCGGCAGCGAGCAAGGCGGCCAGCAGGGAGCCTTGAAACTCAGCGCCCTCGCGAGACTCGATGTAGGGCCAATCGATGAAGAGGACGTTAGTGATCAACGAAGCGACCGCGTGCAGTCCGGCCGAGCCCACACCAAGCAAGCCAAGCGCCTTACGAGCTCGGAGCCAAGAGTCGAGCCAGTGCGGAAACGCACGCTTGGCCGTATTCGTGATCAGCTGGCGGAATGCAGCGATGACGCCAGCGCCGAAGGTCAGTGTAAAGAGCGCCAAGGCGTGCCAGGCGATCACCACATTGAACTTGAGGAGCAAGAGGTCACGCCATCGCGGGCTCTGGCCGGCTGGAGCGGACAGCCACACATCTCTGATGGCCACGAAGGCATAGGCGAGCGCAAGCAGACCGATGGAGATCCAGAATGCAGTGTGCCACTCCGCGAAGAGCTGAAGCGGTCGTCGCTCGATCTCACGTGCGGCAGCCAGTGGTCCAGCATCAACAGGACGCATCCCGATGGCGTGGACGAGACGAGACACGAGCTCCTTAGCCGCTGGCCGGTCCCCGCAGATCAGCACACGATCGTCGAGACGAGCTCCTATGGCTGACTTGAGAGTGTACGCCGAGACAGTGTTGAAGGCCTTCACGACGTGAACGTGGGGCATCAAGCGTTGAAGTCTCTCGGCGTTAGAGAGCTCATCCTCATCACCGTCATCATCTTCCTCGTCTTCATCATGCTGAGTCTGAGCCTGCCGTCGGTCCTGACCCACCTCCAAGTCCGGCTCGTGCTGCTCGTGCGTCGATCTAGATGGAGTGCGAGCCGCCACGAGATCCTCTATATCGACAGCACACGGTACTATCGGAGATGGCGACGATGGGCCACTGCTATCGACGCATCCGGTGCATCGAGCGCAGCTTTGATTCGATACTGACTCAGGCTCAACTGAGGATTCCGCGATAGCCTTGGGTGCGACGTCCTGCTGGCTCTTCCCCGTCAACTTGCGGAGGAAGGAGGAGACCCTCTGGGTACAGCCTGAAGTGAAACCAAAGCGGCTCTTGTAGGAGTTGAGTGGCGTGTTGCTGACGTCGATCAGGACAACGTCGCGGCCGGAGATGACGCGATGGAGGCACTCAGCCATCTCGCAGTGAGCACCAATGGGTATGGCGAACACTACCACTTCCGCTCGACTCGCCGCAGCACAGGGACTCAGAACAGGGCATCCCTGGAGCATGAGCGGACATCCTCGACGGAGTGGAGTCCCGGCGTCCTCGGAGGAATCCCTTGACGGTTGATGCTCAGCACTACGACTACCGTAGACAACCTCGACACCCATCGAAGCGCTCAGCCGTGCTCCCAAGGCCTGTGCGTAGGCTCCCGTGCCAATGATGGCTACTCGGGCCATAGGACTTGGGCCGCTTCCTGCTTCATGAGCGTGTAGAAGATTCCTTCAGGAATGGACGGGGATGTACCTTGGGGCAAAGAGACGTGTGCAGGAGGGAGGAGAAGCGCAGGACTAACGCCTTCCCAAATCCCCCGAACGAAAACCTCCACGGAAGAATACCTAGCCCAATCTAAAAAATGAGAAAGTCCCACCCAATAGCAATAATTCCTGGAATATAATCAGAGGTAAAATCCAGGTTTCAATTTTCCGTCGGTTATGGCCGATTGGATTGGCAAATGAATATCCCCGACTATTCTCTTACACCTGCCAGCAAATGATACCCAATAAAATATATCTCTGGAATTCCTAAGATGGCGGCTTATTCATTGGAAACCAAAAGAGGTACATCACGACAACGTGGCGTCATCCTACATGTCCACAACATGTTCATTTAGCGTCTGCCTTTCATCAGGGATAGCCTGCCACTTGTTGATGTCCTGCTCCAGCATCTGGACCATCACCTGCCAGAATCACATTCAAAACACTGGTACCACCAACATACAGGCTCCTCCCTTGCTCTTGGATGTTGGAGATCATTAAGGTGCAGGCTGGACCCACCATCACCGTCCCACTTCTCTCCCAATTGTCTGTTCCACGTTTCTGGGACTGTGGTGATTGCCCTGATGACACGATGGCAGAATCAATTATTATGTATTTATATGTGGAGTTAGGACCGTTCATTTATACAGTGTAGCGTTCGGCCACAGCCCGAGCAGTGGCTTCCACTTCGTGCTCGAAGCCATCCCACAGTTCGCCCAGCTCGCCTCGCCATCCGCCTAACAGGACCAGCGCACCGAGCGTCGAAGGCACAATGTACAGAAGCGCCGGCTGGGCAACTTGATAGACCACCACGGCGGCAAACGACACAAGCACGCCAACTACATATCTATGTGATCGAGTAAGTACTTATCAGTCGGATATTGTAATGGTCAATGTGTACCCGATCAAGAAGATGATGTAGTGAGGGCTAGCGAAGATGCGGCCGGTCTTTCGGTACCCGAATCGCATGGAGAAGGCTGCGAGAAGGCCTGGAAGCACAATATCGCCCAGGCCGATCATCAGTGGCCCAATGATGAGTTTGGCGGGCAGTTGTAGTGATGGACTGACGTGGCCTTCCAGGTTGAACTTCTCCGCTAGAACAGCAGCCGGATTCTGGGACTCATGAGTTGCTACAGCCAACCTGATATATCACATCTGGATGAGATTGCGATTGTATACTATAACACGACGACTAAGTATTGTTCAGATACGCACATGACGTTCTTGCCGAAGAAGTACTGCGAATAGAACACCCAGAAGATGTCATAGACAAAGAGCGAGCCAAGCACGGCCGCGGCCACCTTCAAACTGGGCACTCGTACCAAACTCACGAATAGAACGCACATCGCTATGCCCAATGCTGCACTCAAAAAACATCCAGGTCCTAGGTGAGACAAACACTCCGACTAAGTGCAGCAGCAGGAATTGATTGTACCATTGTTGAGCAGCCAATGCTGCCACAAGAGCCAAGCCACGATCACAATCACGCTCACTGCTGCTGTGACTGCTCCACCGAGTGCCATCCTACGTATGTATACCGTCGTCACGAAGGTCAGATCATCATGCCAACCAACGACAATCAACAATCGATCACACATATTCTGAAAAACCATACGGACGAAGAATAAACGGAGACGTCGGTGTTGCCGATGAGAAGGGCGTCGTCGATGACATGGCGAATGGATCAGAAGACGAAGACGATGGCGACGAGGAAGCGCTCATGGCGAGCGGCGAGAGCAGGCCCATGTGCGTGATGACCGGAATCAGGAGCGGATCAAGCGCCCACATGAGTGCAAGGAAGCCCACCACGCACACGGAGAACAAGCCGAACAGGACCAGCAACTCGGGCATGTAGTAGAAGGCCGTCAACGACAGCGATGCACCCACCGCCAGCCACAGGCCACTCTTGCCCGACAGCTGCACATGCTCCTCTGCAGCAGCACAGCATCATCTTAATCAATAAATCAATTAAAATAACTAAATTCAAAAAGTATTGGATATTCCAATTTATTTATTACTCAAATATTAAAATGATTAAAAAATAAAAAATAAATGAGACAAATGAGATGATGGTACCTCCCAATTTGGGGAGGAAGGTGGCAGGTCCTCCTGTGCCAAGGGCCCGATGGGAGGCGAAGGAGATGGTGGCCACCACGCACCCCACCAGCGCCGCGAGCGCCCACCACAAATCCATTTTTTTCTTCAAGCCAAAACATTTCATGAAACGGAAACATGTTTCGTAAAATTTTCAAATTTTCAAATTGTTTTGCTATGTTTCACAATTTGCCGAAAACATGTTTTCTATGCGAGAGGGTGTCGTGCAGTACTGAGCCCGCAGAAGGCGTAGTAGGGACCAACGTGTTCTCCATATCTACCTGCTCCCCACTTTCCAAGGTGGAGCATGTGGGCCAGAAAGTAAAGGAACTGCGGCATGGTCAATCCGTCGTCATGATTAGGACAGGGGATCAGAGCATCCCTGATCTCGCGTAGCAGCTGGAGAGGGCCAACATCATCACGCTGCAAACCTATACTTCAGGGATGAGAAGAGTACCTTCTTTTTGCCACCGGAGAAGGGGTATTCAAAGCATTCTGGATCAAAGTCAACGTGGCATTGCCATAACGCGGAATCCCTGATCAAATCACATCATCAAACATCAAACAGAAATGCAGTTAGAAGATATTGCTGGAATAAATATCAGAGATCGCACCAATGGCGATCGGGATGCTCCCAAATGTATTCAAGTTGATCACCTGCGCCATTCACAGGGTCGATCAGCTAGGAGAGTGGACATGGACATGTAATGCATAAGTTCAACCTCTTACCTTCGATGAGATGGATGCACGCCTTCTCGACGGCCGTTCCTACCTGCCAGCTCATGAGATAGGATTCATCGAACAGAGACACCAGATTCTTATCATCGTAGATTTGCTTCCGCTTGTAGGTCGTTGTCTGTGAGCAGCGGTTGACGACTCGGGTGGTGAGCAGCAGTGCTCGTGCTTGGCGCCGTTGCAGAGGAGTGCGTAACAAGGCCTCATTTTTCAGCTTTCTATGCCACCGTGAGATTCTGTGCTCTTCATCATCTTCATCGTCGTCTTCCTCTTCAGGGCTCTTCTCTTCTGGCTCCTTTGTGAGCCAACGTGTTCCCCACTTTTCCAACTGTGCCAGGCGGTTGTGCGATTCCGCAAGCGCTTTGAGATCGTCGATACCATCTCGCTGCATTGCCACGGGTAGATGCGTGTAGGCATGCATAGCTCTTCTCCACAACAAGTCGAGATCTGTGATGTAATTGTGGATGTTAGACGCACGCATTTCTTATCTTCATCAACCTCAGTCAGTTTTAGATACCGGTTACAATAAAGGCCTTCCACCATACGCTGGAGTCTCGGTAGGCTGGCATACGTTCGACAGCACCAAGCAGCACAGTTTTCCTCCTTTTTCGAGCGCGCATGGCAGAGTTGGGAGTGTCTTTGTCCATCCGAATGTGCTTCTCACAAAATGCGTGCAGAGCGTCTTCGCCGTGCTGAAGCACGAGATCACGCAGAGCGCGGTAGTGGGGATCTCCTCGCTCTATCTTCAGCCGATGACGCCATATGAGATCTGCATAGGCAGGTTCAGAGTCCTCTGATGAAGAGGCTTGCCCTGGATCCACCTTCATGATGAAAGAGTGGAAGCGGGAGCAGACACAGGCCAAGCGCACGAGATCCGCCCAAGATGGAAGCATACTGCACAGCTTCAGTAGAACATCGTCGTTGAGTGCCAGATGCAGACCCACAGCCAGGAATGCCTCTTCGTTTTTCCCTTCCAGCAGATCGGGATCCATCTGCACTTCCACCCTAAAGAAATCAGTATCAAATAAGTGAATGCTGGATTGGAACAGAGGCTGTACAGTAGAGGTTCTTGGCAAGTGAGAGGATAACTGCACAAACCAAAGACAGCCGCAGGTCTTTATGAAGGTCACCAGCGCTTGAAACTCGGCCGCAAGCCGCAACAGTTCGGGGGAAGAGAGATATTAATTAATTTTAAAAAAGAAAAGCAAAAAAAGAAGAAGGAAATGAAAAGAAATGAATTAAGAAAAGAAAATTTCTCAGAAATGTCCTTCTGGGGCGACCGTTAGTCGAAAAATTAATGTAAGGGGGGACCATCGATTAATTCATCCCATTTACTGCTGGATTTTTTCCCGTGTGGCCTTCATCCTTCTCTTCCATCTTTCCAGTTCTGCCACAAAAATGGCTTCATCATTTCCACCCTCATTGGCGGGGGCGGATTTGATGTCCATTTCTTCATCTGGGGCAGGTGCTGTTGGTGGTGGAGATGACCACATGGACGTTGTCCTCGCGGCTGGCGCTGCTGCCGTCAATCATGACGGTGGTGCTGGCTCAGAGGCGATGGAGATGGCGACGGCTGCCGCCAGCACAGCTGTCTCGGTCGCACCCACCCCTTCTTCGTCTTCTTCTTTTTCTTCTTCTTCGTCTTCTTCAACTTCGTCTTCACCATCGTCGACATGGTTGTCACGAGCGGGCAGGAAGCGGAAGGAGGTGTCTTCACCTTCTTCTTCTTCTTCTTCTACTTCCACTTCTTCGTCATCGTCGTCTTCGTCGTCTTCATCACTACCGGTCACTTCTCCCTACTTTGGTTCTTCATCTTCAACCACTTCTTCGTCGTCTTCTTCGTCGTCTTCGTCGTCATTATCATCATTGTCTTCCCGATGTGCTGGCGCCGCCAAGGAGGGAGCAGAGAGCACCACATCGGCGGTGACGGCGGCGACACACGAAGAGGACACGCAGAGGTGCAGACTACTCGCCATCTGCAACAGGAACAGGAAGTCGCAGACGCATTCGAAGACGCCGATGGAGACCAGCAGCAGCAGCAACAGCAGCAGAAAGCGGCTGAAGAAGACCAAGGCCGTGACGGAGGAGTCTTACGCCATCATGAACGACATCGACATTGATGAGGATGATGATGATGATGATGACGATGACGATGACGATGACGATGAGGATCACAAGAAGAGCACCAACGAGGCTGGCAAGGCCGCTGCTGGTGAGGACGACGATGAAGATGATGACCACAACGCCTCGACCGATGCTGCGTCGGACGAGGATGACGATGAATACGACACGCCGGGCAATCCAAAGGTGAAACGAAGAAGAGCAGAACCGGGAGGTGAGAGGGTCGAAGCGTCGAGCAAGAAGAAGGAAAAGGAAGGAGAAGAGGACGATGAAGATGAGGGCGATGAGGAGGATAACGACGATGACACAGAGCTGCTACGTGCCATAGTCTGCTGGTCGCCCATAGCCATGATGGAGCTTATGGCGCAGAGGCTGCAGCCAGAGCCTCGACGGCAACTGACCTGTTTTTCTCCCGACGGTCCGCTTCTGTTTGATGAGCACTACATTCATCAGGTGTGTGAGCGTGAGCGGAAGGACCGAGAGCGCGAGCGACTAGCCGCAGAGCAGTGGCGAAGGGCCTACGCCGCATCCTCGGCCGCCTCTTCAACGTCTTCACATCGCCGGAAACGGTTCTCACGGTATGATGACGATGACGACAACAGCTGGGCAATAGAAGAGGATGAAGAGGAGGATGGCGGTGAAGAAGGCCGCGAAGACGATGAAGAAGGTGACTCAGGCGAAGAACTCCCGGGTTATTCTCCGCCACGACTGTTTAGTGATGAGAAGGGCTACTCCGGCAGCACGACGAACGCCGTGTCACCGTACTTTAAGTCTTCTTCAACTACCACTAGCAGCTCTTCTTCCTCGATGTCCTCGCGCGTTGGAGCTCTAACCTCAAACAAGCGACGACGGAAGCTACAGACTTCTCCATCGCCTGACAGTGCGGGGGAGGAACCTGACGACGGTAACAGCAGGTTCAGCAGGCAGACTTATGCTGGAGATGACGAGAATACACAGGACGACTCTGAGTCCCTAGTTTCCGTTGCTGCTGCTGAGAGTGCTTCATCAGCTCGGCGTGCAACACTGAACATTGATCCCGCAATGGAGGGTGGTGGTACGGTGGTCTCCACTGTAATACATGCACCTTTGCCTGATTCGTGAATGGTGCCTGCTGCAGAGTCAGAGGATGACGATACGCAGCCGATGGAATGAGCAGAAGCTGGCGGAAGACCTTGTCTCCGTGTGGTGTCTGGACTGGTCATCGAAGGCATGGGCGTACATTCAAGGCGAGCCCGAAAGGAATGGCCGAGCAGTGCGCATCGGCCAAGCGAACCGGTTAACACCGTCTTATTTATTAATCAGCAAGTAAGTGTACACACGCAAGAATGTAATTGACTGGTGATGCTTGGCATGCCATGATGAAATAGAGGAGCCGCGACAGCGATAGTCCTGACAATCAGGACCATGTCGCGCGGTGTTATGCGGCCATGGACCCATCTTCCCGGCGCTGCACGATCTCCTCACTACTATGCTGCCTGTTATGCATCACCCGTTCGTGGTTCTCGCATCAGGGAAGGTCAGCGAGCGAGCGGCGCGGCGGGAGGTCGCCCTTCTTGGGTGCTTCCTTGTCCTTGCCCATCTCCTCGAACATGAGGATGGTCCTCAGGATGCTGTTGCTCTTACCAAACATCATCTCCAAGAACTCGATGTACCTATATCACGAGCATCGAGCCATCGTCAGTGTTGTGCCAAGGACAAATGCCAAGGACAAGGAGGAATCATCACGCACTCGATCGTGCCACTGCCGGAGCGGTCGACCTGGGCAATCATTTTCTTGAGTTCAAGGTGCGTCTTGGGCTGGCCCAGCTTCTCCATCATGTACTTGAGCTCGTCGATGCCCAGCTCGCCGTTATGGTCGCTGTCGTAGAGCATGAACTTTTGCTTGTACTTCTCCAGCAGCGCCTCGTCTGCCTGCGGGTTCCTCGCACGGTACTCGCGACCGATGCGGTCCAGGTCGCTCTCCACGACCTTGAGCTTCTGCCCGAAGGCCTTGCCGCCCTGCGGGTTCGCCCTGATCCTATTGATGTCCTCTACTGGCTTCTCCTGCTGCCTCTGCATCGTTCTTCCTTTGTCTGATGTCCTCCTTCTCCGTTGACAATGCACTGTTGGTTGCTTCAATGTGCGTGATGAGCCTACGAACATTTTCATTCATTCCTGACATTCTTGTGGTCATTGGCCAAAACAATTTTGTAATCTTTCTGATTTATCCAAACCTCTTTCGAAATTCAGACGGATTTCGAAATGGGAAATTTCCAATCTGAAATGTGCGCCAATCAACAAACAGCATTTTCTTTGAGCCACAACCTTGGTCTTACTCCAAGGTGTTGTGAGGTGACGAGGAGTTCATCAGGTCAGTTATGGGGAGGAGCACGATCCAGCATTCGGGAGTGATGGGCATCGTTGTCTTTGCTCTTTTCTCAGTGATTATCACTCCGACCTGGGCGGCGTCCTACACTAACCCGGTACGCTGTGTTCCCCGTTTAATATTTTACCTCACACTGGAGTTGGCCAGAGACTTAGTTCCTGACTTCCCTCTTCCTCACTTCACTCACTGTCAGGTTATCGTTCCGGACTCGCCTGATCCTGGTGTTCTCTACCACAACGGACTCTACTTCGCTGTCACCACTACGTACAGATGTTTTTTTTTTCATATTATTCTTTTTGGTTTCTAAATTGTTTCCGTAATTCTCGACAGAAACTTCGAGGCCGACAAGTTCCCCATTCATGGTATGCAATGTCGGCACTGCTGGAGTCGACAATCCGGGCAAGTTTGTCCTGTCCACTAACATCGACCACTCTACTCACTGTAGTCTCTGGAAACCTGGTCCATTGGAAACATGTGGGCTACGTCTTTCCGGCACACAGCAGTGTACCTAAGTATGCTACATTTTCCTTTGTCATACTGCATTCCCCTCTCTGATGAAGGTGATGTGCATGTGCAATCAAGGTGGGCAGTGACAGACTTCTGGGCGCCGGAACTGCACCTTGTCAACGGTAACATTCACGTCTACTTTGTGGCTCGCGACACAACGGGACTCCTTTGCGTGGGTGTGGCCACTTCGACAACGGGCTCCCCGCTCGGTCCTTATCGGTGCGCAGAGACCGCGCAACTGATCGGACTCACTGCTGATCGAATCTTCTTTGCATGTCCTCGATTCTCAGGGATTTGGGTCATCCTCTCGTGCGCAACACGAGCATTGGATCGATTGACCCTACGCTCTTCAAACACGAAGTTCAGGAGATCGGCTCGGAGGGTCAAGTGACGGTGAGGCAAGAGCTGTTCCTCTACTGGAAGTCGGATGGAAACGCTATCGGCAAGCCGACCATCATTTGGGTCCAGCCCTTGAGTGATGACGGCCTCGCACTGCGTAGCGGTACAGTTCAGAAGGAGCTGCTGCGCAACGATCTCTCCTGGGAGGGCATCTGCATGTACGTCTTCTTCTTCTTTCTGGAATTGATGATGAGGCTTCAGAACGTTAACGTCTTGCTTGATTGCACCACGCTTGTAGCGAAGGGCCGTGGGTGATTCGTAAGGGCGGTTGGTACTATCTGTTCTACAGCGGCAACATGTTTGATTCTCGGGGACCCAACGGAACCTGTTACTACTCCGTCGGCGTAGCACGCAGCGCCTCCCCCACTGGCCCGTTCGTCAAGAAGGGCGAACCCATTCTTCACGCCTCTGATTCCAACCGCTTCACCGGCCCTGGTCACTGCTCAGTGGTCACGTTCCGCAGTGGTAGGCTTGCCTGTCTTCTTCTTGATTCCTCATTCCATTGCAGAGGCTAACCACTTGATTCACGCTGCTCAGTCATGGGAGAGGTAGACTACATGATCTATCACGCCTGGAGCGTCGGAGCCATCGGTGGGAACCACCCGCGCCACATGCTTACCGACAAGGTCTCTTGGGCCAACGGGTGGCCCAGCGTGTACAAGGGTTACCCTTCCTACACCGCACAGCCGGTCCCATGAGGCGCATGAATGCAAATCTCAACCCTTTACAGTATATACAAGAAAGATGGGTACTACTCGTGTATGAGTGTCACTTCTTGATGCTCTGCTGCCTGGCGCGCTGCTTCCTTGATTGGAGGAATTCAGCAAAGCCCCTGTCGGTACCGTGCAGCCGATCGAGCCAGCCCAAAAGTCCAAAGTTGGAGGTGAAGCTGTAGTGGTGGTAATCGTGATAGAGAGGAGACGACAATCCCTTCAACCACGGGAGCTCATAGCTGCACGCTGATCGTTAGGTGTGTTGACAGCAAGCAACTCTTGAAGGAGACATACCCGCAGTGATGGTTAGAAGTATTGGTGACAGCGATCACCGCCCACACCCAAACGGTGAACAAGTGGCTGCCCATCAAGAGCGGTCCAGCTAGGAGAGGCAGAAAGCTGGACACTACAAACTCTGCACAAATCAAGATCTTGATTAGAGCTTCGTCACGGCTAACATAGCAACGAGCAAGGTTCCTTACCGAATGGGTGAGCGTATTCGGAGGAGATTGAGATAGGTGCGCGAAACTCGTGATGGATCTTGTGAATCGCTTGATAGTTCCATGCGTGCTAACGGAAAGGTCAAGGCTGCATTCTCTTGCTTGAGACGGGTTGACGTACAAGAATCCGGTGAGAGTAATAGAAGAGCACTTCCTCAACGAGCACGAATACGAGCAAGTGCCCGAGCACTTCGAATCTTCATTCACAAACGTGTTCTGATCAACATCTGGCCAATGAAGAAATCCAAGTAAGGAGCTGGTACACGGAGGGAATCGCTGTGGAGTAGACCACCCCTCGTATCTGCATGAGTGGCTGGAGAAGGAAGGACACAGGCAGCTGCACCAGAAACTGATTAACGAGCACAAGTCGCACACACTTGATGATCTTGGCGGTGTTCACCTCCTCCTGCAGAAGGGAATGATCATCATCAACATCATCATGATGGCAATCACATAGCATCAGATGTGATGACAAGGTACGCACCTTCTGCACCTTGTACCTGTAGAGCGGCTGCCAGCGTGTGATGTCCAAGAGCAGGTACGGCAAGTTGTAGACCCAGAACACACCCTATTCACGTGCCAAGGCATCGATCCTTAGTTGAGGTTATTTCAAATCGATTTATAAAACGAAATACGGTGGTCTTATTCCGTTTGCAGACGCATGTTTTTTTATCTCAAATTATTGGCAAAATCAAAAAGAAGTATATTCCAAATTATTTTGGATTAAATGCAAGGAAAAGAAAGAAGGAAAGAACCGTGGACAGGGCCCAAGTAAGCAAAGTTGCCTGCCAGCTTTCCATTTTCTTGCTTCACAAGATGCACAAAGATGAAGGTCAAGACAAAGAAAAAAAGAACCAAGAACCAAGCAAGATATTTCTCATTCCATCAGTCACCCAAGAAACCGACATACTTTAGATGCATACCTGAGATGTCATAGTCGACGGAGTCATCGAATTTTCGGTTGATTCTGCAGTAAAGGTTTGGCAGAAACATATTGCGTACCCACAGACTTCCCCACTCACCGTGAAGGAAGTCACCACAGCCACGGGTCCTAAAGATGAAGAGGGTTCCCTTGTTGTGTAGCAGCTACACCCGTGTTCCCATCTCTATTACGAACGCCACCACCGCCCCGACCAAGGCAGCTGCCATCTTCCTACCGAGTGCAGCCACTACCAGACCGCACTCACCGGGTATTTTTTGCATCAATTCGAATAGGCGCTACTCGAATTTCGCATCGGGACTTGTGCGCAGGGGAGGAATTAGATCAATCACAAGGACTTCAGGATTCGCAACACCAAGCAGTAGCATCATGCAGAAGAAGCTGAGGGCGCTCGAAGGTCTCACCTTGGACGAGACCTGTCCACCATCTCCCGCCACCCAGCTGTGGCGACGCGCACTCTTGACGTCAGCGGCTGCGGGTAGGCACGATCAAGAGCCCCACTACCGCATCGAGCGCGACACCTTCGGCGAGATCAAGGTTCCCGCTGAGAAGTTCTGGGGCGCGCAGACCCAAAGGTAGTGCTGGTGACCTCACAAACTTATTCTTTATATTTTTATTTAATTCAGAACTATTGTATAATATCCCAATATATTTAATATTTTTTTATTTTCTATATCTATTTTAATGAAAGCCAACGTGCTTGCAGGTCACTACAGAACTTCAGGATTGGCGGTGTACCGGATAAGATGCCGCTGCCGGTAGTGCACGCCATGGGCGTCATCAAGGCGGCCGCTGCCAAGGTCAACTTGGAGTACGGGCTTGATCCCAAGATCGGGCAAGCCATCATACAGGCTGCGGAAGAGGTGCGCTGCCTCGTCTGGAAGATGTTTTACCCAACAATCGCCCTCACTGATAACGTGTGCAGGTGATCAGCGGCAAGCTGGATGACCACTTCCCCTTGGTTGTGTGGCAAACGGGATCGGGCACGCAGACGAACATGAACGTGAACGAGGTCATTTCGAACCGAGCTATTCAGCTTCTTGGAGGTGAGCTTGGCAGCAAGAAACCTGTTCACCCTAACGACCACGTAAATATGAGCCAGTCCTCCAACGACACATTCCCCACGGCCATGCACGTCGCGGCGGCGATGCAGGTCCACAACTTGCTCTTGCCCAACCTAGAGAAGCTTCGTCAGGCACTTGCGGACAAGTCGCACGAGTTCTCGTCGATCATCAAGATCGGTCGAACGCACCTTCAAGATGCCACACCACTCACGCTTGGCCACGAGTTCTCCGGATATTCTCAACAAGTCCAATACGGCATGTTGCGCGTAAAGGACGCCCTTATCCGCGTTTACGAGTTGGCTCAGGGTGGTACGGCCGTTGGCACGGGCCTGAACACCCCCAAGGGCTTCGCCGAGAAGATAGCCAACGAAATTGCTGACGCAACTGGACTGCCGTTCGTCACCGCCCATAACAAGTTCGAGGCGCTTGCTGCTCATGACGCCATGGTGGAGCTACATGGAGCTCTTAACACGGTGGCCGTATCCCTGATGAAGATTGCCAACGATATCCGTTTACTTGGATCTGGCCCGCGCTGTGGCCTGGGTGAGGTACGCGGCTTCTTCGACAAGGCTACATGCTGCGAGATTACTAACATCATTGTTTACAGTTATTCCTGCCGGAGAACGAGCCTGGTTCATCGATCATGCCGGGCAAGGTTAACCCAACACAGTGCGAAGCGGTGACCATGGTCTGCGCTCAAGTAATCGGAAATCAGGCAGCTGTGTCCGTCGCCGGAGCCTCTGGCAACTTTGAATTGAACGTATTCAAGCCTGTCAT
>CDEZ01023660.1:0-17661 GCA_000826365.1 Acanthamoeba royreba
GGTCCCAGCCTTCGTGTCTTTAAGCGCGGGAACACTGATCGTATGATCTTACCTGTGATTCACGGAGAACCCCGCATTGCGTCAATGTCAAACGCCAGTAGTGCACACCACGAGTGCATTCAAGTACCGAAGTTTGCCATGTTGGTGTACTGTATGTTGTTCTCATCGCAGAAGTCCTTGTAGTGCTGATAGACCAGATGCTTTGGGATGCACGAGTTGCCACTCGCTTCGTAATTGTCCTTAATCCTGTTGATGCCCCATTGACCCCAAATAATTAGGCTACTTCGATATAATCAATCTAAATTGAGAAAACATATTCCCAAAAAAGTAGCAAAATTAACTCGAAAATTAAAAATGGCTGCTGTGAACAACAATTGTCATGTTTCAAGTTTTCAAATTGATTATTTTTCATTTTTATTTTGTATAACTGAGTAGGACGTACCATTGTACAACGAGGGGGAGGGCATCCTTCTTCGATATCTTTTGGGAGTTGTCCTCGCACTCCTTGTCCCACGGACCTCCTTCTTCTCCGTCATCTCCTTCCTCCTGCAATTGGAAAAAATATGAGTCGATCTGATACGCAAGAGGCGAAATGTAGCCGTTAGGAAAAAATGGCCTAATTAATGTGTGCCAGAGATCTCCGCCAATCATTTGATGTCGAATGGGTACGAACGTTCGGGAGGCGGAGGAACACGTACGTTAAGGCTGAGATGGGAGAGCGGAGAGAGGGCCTCCTCGTCGCTGTCCAGCTCTTCCTTTAATTCCATCGAGTCCATCATGATGATGATGATTCGGGTTCAGCTCAGGAGAGAATTAACGGCCAAAAGAGATTGATTTTCTTTTTTTTCCAATCTATTCTCTCGAGCTTAAGAAGGCGCCGCCACTTGTAGGCGGAGGAGAGAGGCAGGCCCACCACCTGGGCGATCTGTTCCCCTCCCTGGCCACTTCAGTTCACACCCCCCTCCCTGGTGTATGTCTGTGGGGTCTGTTTATGAAGAAATGGGTCGTCCTTGCCTAATCCAAACTCAACTCCCAGCAAGACCGACGTGTTTAATTTTTAGGTCGATTACGGTAAAAACGAAAGGGGTTTTGGTATTCGCAAGCTCTCTCTGCGCAGCTGGTCATCCCTTGTTTGGAAGTTCTTTTTCTCGCTTTACGAATGCGCCAAGATCTCCAAAAAAGCGGTGATCCAAGCACCATCGGTCAATCTGTTCCTTCTTCGGTCATAGATCTCCACGCCATGGACACTTGATGTTACGTGACCGTAGTCCCTGACCAAAGCAAAAAAACGCCCGATGTTGACCTCCAGATGTCACATGTCTGAACTGATGGCGTGACACGCTCTTTAAAAGAGATCTGCCTGTTACACCCGGATAACGCGAGTACTGGACACTCAAGTCAGGCACAACTACTGCTCTCGATGTTGTACCCTCTCCGTTGGTGCGCGCGATGAATGGAACCTCTACTCCTCGGCATCTTCATCGACGTCATAGTCGGCATCTTCATCGTCATCTTGATCGGCGTCATGGTCTTCGTCCTCTTCATCCTCCGAAGGCAGCTCCTCCCCCGCGACGATGGCCGAGATGAAGCCCGAGTAGGGGTCATTATCCTCATCCTCGTCATCGTCCTCCTCTGCTTCTTCCTCTTCCTCGGCACCGCTCTCAAGGCTTGCGAGGAATTCAGCCAGAGGAATACCCTCATCATCCGTACCGATCGGGCCATCGCGGCCGTCTGTGTGCTTGATAAATACCACTGTGTACCAGCACCATGTTGTTGTTAGCCAAACATGTCTCATACATAATGTGGTTGAGGTGTAAGGCACCTGGCTGCGAAGGGTCAGCTGTGTCAGTGGGCAGAGCGAGATAGATATACGAGTCAGTGCTGCGTTGCTTGGCCGAGCCGATCTCCACGCAGGGTCGTCCACCTCCGCGAGACGAGGCTGCCCACCAGGTGCGCAGCTCAACGTCCTTCAGGTCCCATCGCTCGCTTTCGAACAGCTCAGTGGGGAACGTGAACGAGTTGAGTTCGAGGAAGGCCCTCGGCAGCTTGGCGTCGCTCGTCGCCGCTACGGTTGTAGAGGACGACGAAGACGAGGATGAAGACGACAGGGACGCTCCCTCTGTGCTCGACGATGAGGACGCTTTAGAGGCCGGGAGTGGGTCGGTACTCACGCCCAGGCGCTGCAGCTCGCGGATTACTGACTCGTGTAGCGCATAGGACGAGTGGATGTCTTCCTTCTGCCTCTTAGATCCCTCCTCATGCTGTATCCAAATCATACGCAGTGTAAGAAGCAGATTGATCCCTCCTCCAGATTTATAATCTCAAGCGCTTCACAATCAAAATTCTCAATCTTGCATCCCAAATTTTGATTTAAAAATTGGAATAAATATGTACCTCTGATTTGCTTTCTACCTCCTCAGCGCTGCCATCTTTGGCCTCCACATCACTCGCCTTCCTCTTCATTCTTGATCCCAGTGTAACCGCAACTGATAAGGAAAAAAAGAAAGAAAAACAAGAGGAAAAGAAGGGCAAAAATACGGCAACGACAATGAGGCACTCGTCAAGCATCATCTTGATGGTCATCTCCTACAGATGGTTGCCACAATGTAACGTTATCACGAAGAAGCTGCATGATGGCCGCAGCGTGTTTGCAATCGGGATCGGACAGGTTATCAAGGTTATTGAGAGCCTCGAGGAAAGCCTTCTTGGCAACCCTGCACGCTTGGCGGGGCGAGTTCAGGATTTCATAACAGAACACTGAGTAGTTGAGCGCCAAACCGAGTCTCATCGGATCAGTGGAGAGCAAGCGTCCTGTGATCAAACGCGGATGAGATGGCTCTGGGGGTTAACGTAACGTGATCGAGTGGTACTCTTTGCTACTCTCCTGGCCGTCTTGTAGCAATGCAGCGCGGCTTCAGATGCTGTACGCTGTGCATCGCCAGATGAGTACTCGGCCTGGTAGCGAAAGTAGTCCGCCTTCCTGCTCAAGCATGGAAGGTCTTGTCAGTTGATGAACTGAAAGGTATGATGTGATCAGAACAAAAGTGTACATCTTGGCGAAGAATGTCTCTGTTACTGCGTCCTTCCCCGCCATAGGGAGGATGTAGTTGTCTATTATCTCGATGAGATCGGCAATATGCTTGTCCATCTCGCTCATGACACGATGAAGCATTTCGCTGGCCAGCCTGATACGCCACTCCACTCTTTCTGCTCGTTCCTCCTCCTTTTGGTGAACGCTATGAATAACCCTCCAAGCAACCCGCAAATCGGCCAAGTTGCGGCTCTCGGCTCTGCTGAAGAGGTTACGTTCCTCCACAGAGAAAACTCTGGACGTTGGCCGTAGCGTGGCCACCTTCCGCATGGCCACCAGCATGTCTGAGTACCGCTCAGCCTGGTCTGCCACATTGGCCCACCACACCAAGGTCGCCCGTTCATACGTGTTGTGCTCCATGATGGATGTTAGGAAAATAAAACAATAAAAACAACTGCATATTATTATTAAAGTAATTAAGTGAATTGCGGACTTTATGCCAATCAAGCCCAAAGTCCACCGAGAGCCTCTTCGAGAACTCGCTTTCGCACAAGTTCAGCCTTGTAGCCTCCTGCAGCTGATCTTGCCTCCTGATCAGGCGTAAGATAAGGCAGTACTTGATCTCGCACGATCATGCCTGCACCAGGCGCCGCTTGGCCGGGTCGTCCTGTTGTGCACGTGCAATCAGCAATACAAATGATGAACACAAAAATGCACATGCATTGTACCTCCCGCAGGCGTGAGAACTGGTCGGGGGAGTCCTGCACCCGCGGGCTGTGCTACTGGTCGGTAGGTATATGCTGTTGCCGCTGGTGGAGGCATATTACCTGTAAAGCACCATGAATTGTGGGTCTTGGTGCTATTACCTCAAACCAAGCAAAGTACCCGAGGGGGGAGCAGTAGCTGCCGTGGTTGTAGATTCGGCAACCTGAAGAGAAGGTTCCTGCGGCTTGAACAGGGTTTGCGCATTTTGAATGAATATAGTGCTGCTGATGGTTCCTCGTGCCTGACAAATGAATGTAAGAGCCCATTGTACCTGAACGTGTGCGTGCTCACCTACCAAACTTTCCAGCATAGTTGCTCGCTGTGCGCGCTCCGCTTTCTGTGTAGTCTCTTCTATATAGAGCGCTCGCCTTCCGCTCTTCTCTCTCTCGTCGACATCCAGCCGGTGGGCGTTTCTGCGCTTGTACCGAGCGTACTGCTGTTGTACTTCAGCAAGTTTCACCTTGTTGGGGATATTGTAGACTTTGTTGCGAGGCACGTATCAGTCAGGTTCATCATCAAAACCATTCTTCTCAGGACTTTACCAATTGTTTCCATTTCCTCCAGATATCGATTGTAGTCCTTCAGATGAGGGAACATGTCTCCGGTTTTCATGAGGCTGATATTTGCAGGCAATCAGGGCAATCAGTAAGGCAATACTTGGTGGAACAGTGATGCCAATTGTTCGTACTCAGCAAGCACAACTCTGCGGATGGCGCCTTCCATCTCGAGCAACTTAGCAATCTGCTCGTGCTGAAAGAAGCTCGTGCGAGAGAGGCCAAACTTGCACACGGGACATGCCATCGCCGCCACCTTCGAGAGTCCATGTACAAGGCACGTATTGCACCTGCGCCATGAGCATGAACGCAGTTGCCCTTTTAATATATTTATTTTTCATAAAGAGAAATAAACATTCCATTTAAAATGATAAAAAATGAGATAGAATTAAAAAGTCAAGTAAAGTAAAGTAATATAAAACAATAAAATAAAGCAAGTCCAGTGCGACACAAGAACGTACATGAGGTGGCCGCATATAGATAACCAAAAGGGTGTGTCCGATCCTGCACTCTGCATTGACCAATTATATCATGAGAATCAAGATTTTTAATGATGAGAGGTACGATACCTGCTGGAGGCACACGGGACATTTGTCCAAGAGGATTGCGGCTTGCATCGTCCTCCCAGAAAAACAAAAGAACAACTGGATTGCGTTTTGCGTAATTGAAATCGTTTTCGAAAAATTTTCAAAAATTTGAAATAGATAAAAAGGGAGTTTTATCAGGGAACCCTCAAAACAAAGAAGACCCACAAGACGAGCCTTGCTCGAGGTCTTGCCAGGGATGGAGGATACACTGGACAGCCCCAAGTCCTCACCCTCAGAGGGGAGTCCTACAAGCCCTCGCTTATGTGCCTCGAATGTTCGTCGCAAGGCGTCTCGGCTTCGTACGACCACGGGGAGCCAGATTCGCAGTCGAGTGAACTCGAATAAGACTCCCGCATACAACCCGAGAGGGTCAGAGGTCAGAGAGTTCGAAGTGATGAAAAGATGTACCTCTTTCGCACTACCGTAGGGTTGTCATGTTGGCGGTGCTGACTCTTGTGCACTCATTTACACAGTGGACAGTCGAGGGCAAGTGGTGGAGTCGAAGCGATACGATGGTCCTTGGGTGTCGCGTGAATGGTCAAAACTGGGTCAGGGACGCGTGGCTGAACCTGTTCCCATGTATCTTGATGGACAAGGTCGTGTGTATGATGCCTTCTACCAGCGGTGTCCCGAAGCGTTGGAACAGGGGGTAACGGCCCTGCTGAGTAAGGAGGTGCCGTTCCCTTCTCCGGCAGAGACCGAGTCACGCTACCCGAGCTTCTTCGACTACGAAGAAGCTGTGCTTGAGTGGAAGAAGCAGGTCGAGAGTGCTATCTCCACCCTCCACATGCCCCGCATACTGGGCCGTGCCTACCCTCGCCCACGAGTGATGGTTCTTGTACGTCTGCAACGCGTCATGCCACCTTATCAGAACAATGCGTGAAGTCTAACATTTGCGCCTGCGGCAGGATGAAGTGTTCGATCAAGAAGCCGAGGAAGAGCTAAGCGAGGCAGATTACTCGGAAGACCGCTCCTTGCCTGCCTACAGGAAGGCCACAGAGGAGAAAGTGAACCTGTTGCGCAGCCAAGGGAGCAACGCGGAGGTATGCCAGCGTCGATTTCTATATCTCTTTAACATTTGAACAAATTAATTCAAATTTTTATCTTGTGAGATATTTTTATAATTTAGGTCGAATTTCAATTTGTAATTCATCTCTGTGCAGGATGAGGAGTGGCGGTTTGAGGACGGCAGCTACGTGCGGCAGCGCGATACTTGGGACTTACAGCTCATACCTGATGAGCCCGACCCCGCGCTGTACGCCTCTTTTGCAGGTGCGCTCTCCTCCTTCGTGTCCCTACTTCCCCTTGCTCTGCCCCTTTATTTACTAAGACTGACTGTCGCTTTCGCGTCCTCTTTGATGTTGGTCGCTTTCGTTCTTACCTTGCAGAGTTTGAAGATGCCTACAAGTGCTGGGCGCACCTTGTGACAGAGCAGTTGAGCGTTGTTCCGCCGCACCCTAGCCAGATGTCCGAACTCCTGCTTCTGGCGAGTGCAGTCAAGGTACCTCGCACCCTTGTGTTCGATTGATGTCCAGGCTGCGTTTGATCGCCGGGTGCTTTACTGGCATCACAGACGGCAGAAATACGTAAGGTGCGGCAGTGGAGCTACTCAGTGGCCGCCAGCGGGGAAGAGGACACAGAGCGGCAGACAATACAGATGAACGTAGTCAAAGTGGAGAACGCGATAGAGGTACCTATACTAGCTGATCATCAGCAGTGCTTCCTTGTTGAACTCACGCGGCGCTCGTATCAATCAGGATCCACTCTACAGCACGTTCATCTATGATCCTCGGCCGCCAGTCGAAACGACAGAAGCTGTTGAGAAGAAGACGGAAAGAGCAACCAATATGTGGATCCAACTGCCCTCTTCTACACAGACCGACATCACGCAGCGTATTGAAAGCATCTTGAACAAAAGGCACGCCAGATTCACCCATCCCGCAATCAAGGAGACAATCTCACACCACTCTTCACATAAATGAAGGCTATCTAACGTGCGCAGCTACAAGGCGTACAACCCGCCGATGTTACCCATCGTACACGGCACTCTAGCGCCTCAAAGAGACAACTTTGACGACTACAACCTTACTCCTCGAAACCCGTCCTCATCTAATAAGGCTACTGAGACCGGTATGCTTTCAATTATTTTTCAAAGCCAAAAGCGCTTTTGGTCTCGCTTACATTTGTTCAGTGCGTGAGTTCAAGGCGGTAAGGCGCACGGACCTCACTTCGAGTGAGTTATGGGCATGCATGGATTGCCCAGCAGAAGTTGACGGTATGGAAATTAGCTTCACTCTTCCTGTCGACGACATCGGTGCGGCTCCATCTCTCCATGCTTCAAAGACAAAGTGGGAAAGTTAACTTCATTCTACGCCTTTCTAGGTCCTCTCAACTTCAATCGATTACGAACCGACTATTTCTATAAGGAGCAGTGGCTCAAACAGTTGCGTGCATTCCAAACTGTAGGCAGGATGGACCATTTGCACTCCTGGTATTGGCCAACCGTGCCCGAAGAGGTAAATCCCACACTCCAAGTGGCAGAATTGTCATCAAACTCATCATGATATAATAACACAGGTTCACGCGCAGCACCGTGAGGAGATTCACTCAATTGTAGAAAGGCGAGCCGAGTATTCACCAGCTGAGTTTCTCCGAGCTATTCTTACAACACCATGCTACCTTGATCGCTTTCAAGAAGTGATCACAACTCATACTTGCCCTGATACGGAGGTAACTCAGTTAAACGTTTGTTAGCCGCATGAAAAGTAACGATGCCTTCGTTGTGCGATAAAGAATCTTGAACAGCTCTCACAGGGAGAAGGCAGGGTAACCTTCCTGCAATTGATCCTGCGGTGCATTGATCCTGAGTCGTTTGTGAACGATGTCTTGCCGCTGTTTCAGTATTGTGCATCCGAGTTGACCCAAGCCAAGGTATACATATGCGTCTCTTCGCCATTTGTTGCGCCTTGTGGCTTACTTGAGTACTTGTTTTTCTCCCAGCTGGCGTTCCTTGTTGCGCAGATCATGCAGTCCAGCAAGGCCAAGCCCATCCTTGACGTATTGTTCACCACAATAGGTACAGTACTCCAATGCATCGGAACCATTCGTGTGACAACATTCATGACCGATGATCTTGCAGATTATGCCGGCTTGTACTATCTCGCGCATGCCATCACGTTCTTCAACGATGTGCCCGAAACGTTGTGGCCTTATAGAGCTACCACCATGAGATCCATTCTTGGGGTACCGCCTCCTCCCGCAGAATCGAGAACGTCAATCCTTAGTAGCAGTAGTTCCAGGCAAGAGATAGCCAGCGGAGGCTAAGGTTGCAGCCCTTCTTCGACGCATTCTTTGTCAACTACTACCTAAAGGCCTTGCTGGGGACGGTCTCCAAGCAAAAGTTCCTCTATCTGGCCATCTTTGAAACTCTTACACATGCTATAAATGTACCCACTCATTCTTTCAGCTCAACGTTTATGCCTGCGCTGAATGCGTCGAATGAATGCACAGAGAGCTACAGATATTCTCGAGCTGCTGATAGCAGCCAACAGTTGTGAGCTATTGCGCGTGGATATCATCAAAGGTATGAAGATGTGATTGCCGTTAATGCGTTATCTCCCCATTCAGTGACATCTCCGAATTCTCTTGCAGGGATTCAGTCACAGTCATCTCGTCTCAGTGCCGTGTGGCTATTTGTATGGGTACAGCTTATGCGGCACGATTCTGCTGAAGTTCGGGTATCAGTCCAGTTCTTCATCGAGATTGATCCTGTGATCTTAATCTCTGCGCCTCCCAACAGAGAGTAATGACATCGGAGGAAGCTCAATTGATCCCATCCATCCGACAACTGGCACGATCGAAGATAACACACGTCCAGGTAGTCTACCTGCCTATAAGGATCCGAGTCGAGGAACATCGACTAACTTTACTCAGTACGCGGTTCGGCGAGCGTTTGACATACTGCAAGGCCCTGACTGGAAGGACAGTCTGTACACCTACTATGCGCGCAACGAAGATGCATTGTTTGAGGTAAAGCCAAGCTTGAAGTATAAGTAGCCCTCGTGATCTGGATGACATACTTACTTGGCACATAGGATCTTACACAGCCCTCGGAGTCGACCAAGGCTCTTATGGAGCGACGACCGTGGGTGCACAAGGTCTGCAAACTCTCCTTGTTAGTTCTTAATATGCTTGCTTACACTGCATTCAGAGTGAGTTCTCTCCATCCCTGCTCAGCGCGCTTACAGGAGACATGTGTAAGCGAGTCATGCAGAGCGTGCGTTCAAGCAATGAGCCTCCTCAAAAGGTTCCCAAGCTGCACTCAGCCCTTCAATCAGCTCTATTGACTTACCCTTCCCGCTGAGCAGTTGTTGGTGACCTACGCCTTCGTGCTGAAGGGATCACTATACAAGCGATTACAATCATACGCTTCAAATGACGCCGAAACTCAGGTTCGTTCAACAGCGAGACCCATCTTCAAATAGTCATGAACCTAAATGCTTGTGCCAGACGGCTGAGATGGTAACGGGTTTGCTGGCTGAGCTGAGTGAAACGTTCCTCCATCTTGGGCTCATTTCAGGCTCCACGAGAAGTCGACCGGAACGGGTATGCAAATCCAGATCGATTCACGTTGCCATCTCTGGCTCATTCATTTCTTCTCATCAGGCACCTAACACAGAGGAGATCGTAGGGCATGGTCTGGTGCTAACTCCACCAGGTATTCATTCGAACCTAGTAACCTCTCCGGTTTCTTTCAATGAGGACTAATGCTAGGGTTTGGCAATCAACAACAGAGTTGACTTCGATCATCGCTTTCACGACTGCTCGACAATCCTCAACGTCGGCTTCGTTGAAGCGCTCTAAAGCCAGTAAGTTGTTGACCTGGTGCTCCCCAAGCTGCATATGTACACTCATTCTCCTACCTGCTAGATGTGTTACGGTCACTGCAGCATCTCCTAAAGCCTCCTACGATGTATGCACTTATAAAGAGGGAAAAGGCTTTTTGGTCGAAGTAAGTATCAGATGCTCATGTCGACGATGTGTATACTGCGCTTACACAACGCTGACATAACAGGCTCGTGACGTGCTGTCGTGACGGCTCGGATATGGGTATAAACAAGGGCGCTTGGAAACTGCTTTATATTACGATCAAATACCACCCTGGCACAGTTGAGCAGCTTATAGTTAGCAAGGTAATGATGACACATCAGGTGGCCAGTGTTCCGCAACACAATGCTCAATCATCACTGTTGTCGCCTGCAGTATCTGGAACAATTTGTTGACTGCATCTCCACCGGTTCGGAGAATGCTGTGCTCGTGAATGGCCTGCACTACCTAGCAAAGGCACACACCCATGCAATTCCGGCTTTACAATTGTGGGGGCTCTTCAACTCACAGTGCTTTGATCTGCAGATATTCATGCTGGAAAACAGAGAAAATCAGCGAAGGGCACAGGGTCTCAAACCAATACGAGAGGATCCTCGTCTTCTGGAGAGGGAGCTGAAGACACTCACCACATTCTATCTGGAGCGACACGCCTTTATCAAAGCGCACATGATCTACAAGCAGTTCGGCGATGAGCACCCAGGAGCCAAGTTTCATCAGCTGGCATTCTTCTACCACGCCATCGCCACTTGTCCCGTCTGTGCGCCCATCCTCAAGTTTGCAGCCAAGGTATGAACCACACAATTGTTGGCACTGCCTCATGGCATCGATAACTCACTTCTTTTGCTGCACTTGACGCAGAACGAGGCCTACATCGAGGGCGTGCAGCGACTCAGCTCGTACTTCGAACAAAAGGCTGACTCGGCATTTGCGAAATCAATGTAATTTTCCGAAATCGTTTGTAATAACCCCGAAACTCTTCAGTGAAAAAGTTTGTTTTTATTCTTTTTCCTTTGTACCCCAAAACACATCAAGATGGGTGACTATGTAGATGACGTGATGTTGGTCACGTTGGTGAGCATGGGGTTTGATGAAGACAGTGCCCGCCAGGCTCTCCTGCTTTGTGGCAACTCGTCAGTCGACACCGCTCTTGGTAAACTTCTTATTTATTCATATATATATATATTGAAAAAATAATATTTTTAAGGATTACTCAAACCATTCTCAGCAAATAAGCTCATTTATTTTTTATATCCGATTTTTGCTTATTCACATCCTTGTGATATTTGTGAACCAATAACAGAGTTAATTCTGAGCGGCACGCTGATGGACGTGGCACCGATGGAGGCAACCGACCCGCCTAAGTACCGCTGAACCTACATTCCCCACACCTATTTGAGGGACTGGTCCTAACCATTTTTCTCTGTGCGATGGCGTACCACAGGACTGCCCCTGCGCCTGCTCCTCCGAAGAAACAACCAGAACCAGAACCCGAACCAGAGCCTCTGCACTTTGATCCTTGCGAAATCACAGCAGACTTTGGCGGTACAATGCCGTGAGACTCACACTACACAAACTGAGTGATGGACTCACAGCAAAATCCTCGTGATTCCTTACAGAATACGAGGAGCAAGAAAGAGAACGCAAGTTGAAGCGCTCGATTGATGGAGTGGATGATGATGATGACGAAGATGAGCTGGAGTTTACTGGTATGTTTACCTTTATGTGAAGTTATGCCCAAAGTGAATGACGTTGACGAGTCGAGCAATCCTCCAGATGGTGCAGCACTTGGCATTCCTGAGCGGGAGACGACAAAGACCAAGTGCTATGATGAGCGCAAGCTGGGTACCGCTGCAGTTTTTCCCATCAACCGCTGTTGAGCAATACTCATAGATACGCTCTTCCAGCCGAGTTGGCGTCTAGTGAAATCAAGAAAATCATGGCGTTGACAGGTTTCGCCTTTTCTGATGCTGCCGCCTTACTGAAACACTTCAAGTGTGTTACGCTTCATACCAGCCATACTCTTTGCATGCAATTACTCACAAACGCGGCCAGATGGGATGCTGACAAACTAACGGAACGTTACTTCGAGGATCCGGAGAAAGTAGCGGCATCTGTGGTGAGTTGGCTTTTGATATACATACATTTATAATGCTCGACTCTGACTAGGTTTCTGCTGGTCATGTGCAGGGCGTGGTACTCGACGACCACTCTGATGATCCTATCGAGGGTGATTGCATGATTTGCGGGGATGACTTGAAAGAGGGTGAGGCATCTATGTCCCGCTGTGGGCACGCATTCTGTAACACATGCTGGCAAGGTGATTAGCACCACCCTACCAGTCTTGCATTTGTTGCTTACTGCTTCTTTAATTAGGTTATTTGGAGCTGAAGATTAAGGAAGGTGAGGCCCTCGGCATTCCCTGCATGATGCACAAATGTGGTAAAGTTGTTGATTCCACGCTCGTCAAGAAGACTGTGTCGTATGCCACCTCGTCTCGTCGCGTAATTCTGCTCTGCTACAGTCACTTACGAAATAGATTTCAGACACGATGCGTACAAGAAATATACTCATTTCATCACCAAGGGCTTCGTGGACCAGAACCCATACATGCAATGGTGCCCCGCTCCTGGCTGTTCAAACGCCGTCTTATGCGAATTAAGCACCGGTACACACGACCATCGGTGAAAGGCAAAGACTGGCCAACTTATTTGGGTCTACAGAGGTTAGAGTGCCATGCGATTGTGGCTACCGCTTCTGCTTCATGTGTCACGGTGAAGCACACGCGCCCGCCAAGTGCGAAGAGGTACGTAGAGAAGGAATTGGCAATAACGATATGTGATCAGCATACTCTTAATATATATATCTTGACACAGATGAAGGAATGGGACAAAAAGTGCAAGGACGACAGTGAAACGGCCAACTGGCTGAATGCGAATACGAAAGATTGTACGCACACTCGAATGGTTATTGCGGGGGCTATTCAACTTATTAGTCCTTTGCCTCGCCGTCAGGTCCCAAGTGTCACACAGCGATCGAAAAGAACGGTGGATGCAACCACATGACCTGCAGAAGCGCCAGCTGCAAGCATGAGTTCTGGTAAGAACATTTAACTGTACTTTTGTAGGTTGGTGCTGTAACAGGCCATTGCTCTCGCAGCTGGATATGTATGGGACCGTGGAATAGCCACAGCGCGTGCAATCGCTATAAGGAGTCAGAGAAAAAGGAGGAGGTAAGGGCATTCCAACATTCCTACGTGGCCTTTTCTCTAAAGCTCTGTGCAGGCGGCCTCGAATGCTAGAAGGACTCTTGAGCGTTATTTACACTACTACCACCGATTCAAAGCGCACATGGACTCGCAGGTGCCTGCCACATTTCTCAAGTTAGTTGATGCATGCGAATGCAGACTAACGATTACCCACGCGATTGCAATTCACAATAGAAATTCGAGACAGAACTGCGACAGAAGGCTATCGAGAAGATGGTGGACCTCAGAGAGCGAGACTTCGGTACTGGACGGGAGACCAATGTAGATTATATCTTCACCGCTACGGAGCAGCTCATCGAGGTACCTCTATTTTATGATCCGTGGACGTCCTCTCACATATTTCCCCATTTGCCGGTGCAGTGCCGTCGTACACTCAAGTACACATACGTGATGGCATTCTACCTGCCCGACGGCAGTCCGGAGAAGAACCTCTTTGAGTGGCTGCAAGAGGAGCTGGAAACCACAACGGAGACGCTTTCCGGTGTGTTGGAGCAACCGATCACTGGCGAACCGACGGAAAAACGAAAGATCATTGATCTCACCAACCTCGCACACACACGACTCGAACATCTGTTGGATGGCGTCAAAGATGGTACTATATCCATTCCACAACCATGTGTAAAGTGAATATGTCTGATGTAATCACTTGCACACCTGCAGGACTCACACAGGGCGCACGCTTCACTCCGGACGGTCGAGAGATCAGGAGCTCGGGCGACGGCAAGCCCGGCTTCTTCTCCTCCTTCGGTGCTTCTCTCGGCAAGAAGCCCAAGACCAGCAAGCCAACCAAGCGTGGATTGTTTGGTCGCGGTTGATCTTCGTCTTCATCATCATCGTCACCATCACATTCCGCGTCATCAACGCCATCACCTCTGTCCCAGGCCCTTTTTTTCGATCTGCGACCAACGAACACGCAATATAACGGACATTCCCCAACTTCTACATCACCTGCTCTGGAACAGAAGCTGTGTTCGGCTCTCTGGCCGCCCGACGTGCACATAGCCTAACGTCTTCTTCCGGGAGCTGTGTGGCGAGTTGTGGAAAGGAGAGGTTGGGGAGTTGAGATAACGGAGAAAGACTGAGAAACAAAGAAAAAGGAAGCCCCTATCGTCACGTAGAGAGGCCGTACGTACCTGGGGGAGGACATTCCCAAAAAGAACGAAAAGCCTAGACTTAGCGTACTGGTACACCACTTAAAGATCGATTCACGTCAGAGACTTCAACAATCGAGGAAGAAGGAGAGAGCAGAGCAGGCCATCTTGCCCCCATCACCTTCCTCTTTCCTTTTGGTATTTTTTTGAATTTCACATCCTCGCGAAGAACTCGACTACACATACATCAACATTCGCCGGCAACATCGCGTAGGCGTAGCGCGACATCAGACCTGGTCTGATCAACCAAAAGGAGGACACCACCCTTCCTACGGTAACGTTGTCCCGGGTTGGATTGGAACGATTCTGTTTTTTAATCTTTAGATCATTCGATTTTGTTCGAATCTATCGTCATCCTTGCGTGATTTGAAAAAGAAAATATTCTATTGTGGTTGCAAGCGTATCATCTGCATTCATTCCTTCCTCATTCATTTATCCGCATTCGGTTGATTAATTAATTCTACACACGATTTTTTATTTACATTTCGATTAATCCGATTGATCCTCTTTTGCTAATCTTGTTGCCTCTCTTGTGCAGTAGGCAATCTAGTACGAGGAGGTAAATATAACGGGCCTTAAGATGGAAAGCGAGGACGAGGTGGCCCGTCTGAGGCGGGAGAAGGAGGAGGCCGAAGCGGCGGCGACCCGCGTGCGGGAGGAGCTGGAACGAGCCTGGGCCGAGATGCAGGAGGCGTGGGAGGTGCGGGAGGACGAGGAGGAGCGGCTGCGGAAGCTGCTGGTCCGGCTTGAGGCCCGCAATTCCGACCTTGAGCTGCGTGACCGCGAGCTGCGAGGCGATCTGGCGCGGCTGTCCGACGCTGAGACGGCTCTCGCTCACGCGAGGCTGATCCAGAAGCTGGTCTACAAGGCGTTCCACAAGGGGTTCCTCAATGACGAAGAGGACGAGGAGGCAGAGGCCGATCAGCACGAGGCCACGCGGCTGCCGCCCGAGCTGCTCGCTCGTCGCCAGGAGCTCAACGAGATCGAGGCGTTCGTGCAGCGCAAGCGGCAGGAGCGTGCCGCCAAGACCACGGCTACGGCCGACAACGCTGCTGCGGCACTGAGCGAGTCAGCAGCGAGTTCGCTGGCCTCATCAACCGCTAGTGAAGTGCCTGGCTCCTCATCCTCGTCGCCAGGCTCATCGCTTACAGTTTCGAGTGAAGATACGGCTGGGCTCAGCACAACGAATGTCCCCGTGGCGAGTGCTGAAGGACTGACGAAAGCATCCGCGGAGATTCCCTCAAGTGTTGATCGCAGTGAAGCAGAGGCACCTACCCAGGCTGCACAGCCACCACCGAAAGAGCAGAAAAAGCCTGATCGTCCAGCGGCTCTCACTACGGATAACAGTGCCACGGCGGCAGAACGTGAACGAGAGCGTGGGGAGGAAGGGGGAGGTGGTATAAAAGGAAGGGCCACCAAGGCGGGACTAGCAGGAGCAGGTAAGGCAGTAATTCAACCTCCTCCTATGGCACGCTCACCACAGCGCCCAATCACCAAGAAAGCAGAGGTTCCTTCCTATCTTAAGTGTTGTGAAAGTGCTATAGCTAATACCCTCATCAGGAGATGAAGAACAACAGGACCGGGCAAGTGCATAGCGTCCATCAACTCAGCAGCCACCCCGTGGCTCCTCTTCATCACAGCACGCCTGTATCGGGGGTACACCATCCTGCTGGCGCTGCCGGCCTAATCGCCGTGCACCACCATCATGGCCACCACGGTCACGGTCACGGTCACGGTCACAGCCACTCTACGGCAGTAAAGCACCACCCGACTTCTCTGCAGGACCTCTTTGTGCCGACTGCGGCAGCGGCGCCGGCAGCGGCACCAGCCTCTCCTCGAGAAAATCCCGACTCACCGGGGATGACTCGCCATTCGCGATCACGCTCAGTGGGTCATGCTCTCGCTGGCATTGTGGCTGGTACATTGCCCGCTGAGCAGTCCTCCACCGCCGCAGGTATGATCAATCTCTACTTCATGAATATCAATGGCAGTAACTAAACGCACTCTTACTATTATAATTAGCTATTGCACATGTGAACGTTGCAGCAGGAGCACGTTCACCCATGCCTGCTAGATCCGGAGCAACTGCGTCACATCCGCCGCCAGGTTAGTTATACTTAACACTACAGAGGCTCACAATGACTGACGAATCTTGATTTGCCAACTCTTTAGAAAAGAAGAAGACCCAGATAGAACGAGAAATCGAGAAGTACTGTGGAGAAGGGATCAATGAAGATGAAGACGAAGAGGAGAAGGTTCCTGTGGCAACACATCGTTTGGTGCTGAAGCTTCGTGAGGAGAGTTTCTTCGTGCCAACCACCAACCGAGCATTCATCAAGACTTGCAACACATTCTTAGTTGACATCCTCAAAGCCATCACGTCGTGCGTTAAGATGAGCAAGCGCGATATCAAGGCTCAGGCCTTCTGGCTATCATACACTACGTCGTTCATTTGCCTTCTAAAGCAAGAGACCAAGGGCAAGCTCGAGGGCATGCGAAGTATCCGAAATCCGCGAAAGCACGGCATTCAGCTCATCTCAGTCAACAAGCTTATCAAAAAGATCACCAGCATGCCCGAGACCTCGACAGAGTGCATCGCTCTCTCTAGGCGGATAGAAATCTGCGGTTTTGCCTGTAAACTTCTTCAACTCACGCAACGGTACCTGCTTTGACGCGTCAAAGGCCAGCTATTGTACCATCTAATCCAACCTTGTATATGGACAGAGTCTATTCCAATATTCTACAGATTCTTACCAAACAGCTGGAGCCACTGCTGATACCAGTAGTCTTCTATCATGACCGTTCGAGTGGTGGCCCTTTCCTGGCTGCTCAACCTATTGCTAGCTCGACGCCAATGGCTCCACCCAGAGGGCCGGTACGAGAGCATATCCGGGCTTCCCATTCCGCCTCTACTACCTCTCTCGGCATGACTTCTCGAGGCATGCATCTACAGCCATCCGAAGGCGCCATCACGCGTAGCAATTCAACACCATTCCTCTCAGCACTCGCCATCAGCAATACTCACATCGACTACAGCTGCATCAAGTCCGTAAACGATATCTTATTGATTCTCTCCAGGAAGTTCTACAACCTGATGAGCAACAACGTTTACTGCGCCGTCGTCCAGCAGTTCTTCACTCAGGTATTACCGCTGCTGAGAAATGAAATTTGAGCAATCATCTCATCTAGCATCAGGCGTATCATCTGATGGATGCCGCGCTGTTCAATCATCTGATCGACAATGCCCGCAACCTGGCCACAGTGGCCAATGCTTTGGCGGTCAAGTCGATGCTATCTCAGCTCTCTGCATGGCGACGACGCACCAAACTCTTACACCGCAAATCTAAGTGCGTTCCCACTCTGCGTAGGGTTAAGTGCAAATCAATTGACACTCCACCACGACAGGCAATTTGCGCATATA
>CDEZ01023660.1:17711-31606 GCA_000826365.1 Acanthamoeba royreba
CCACGACAGGCAATTTGCGCATATACGGGAAGCGCTAAATGTGCTTTCTACTTCAAAGGCCATGTTCCTTGAAGTCGATACGGCTCAGGCCTTCTCTCACCTCAATGATCTCCAGATCCTCCATCTCCTTGTCAACTTTCATCCTGATGAGTATGTCTGCACATTCTGAGTGCTTGCATCGTTGATTTGTACTTAGTTTGATTCTTATCAGGTCGGCACCTGAGCCAGTGCCGGCAAAGGTGAAGCTTATGCTCCAGGAGCGAAGTCAGCAATCAGCCAAGAACATGTCGCTTCACATTGACCCCACTCTCATGTTTACTTACAAGCGCAAGAAGACGGTGGCCACGGACATCTAAGCGGGCGCAGCCTTCGAACTAAATATATACTACAAACACTAGTACTACTGTGAGCATTAATACTGCAGTTGTATGCACTGAGAGTAATTAACTTAGTTTGATGACGAGGAACAACATCAGCTGCAGGTAGCCGATGAAGAGCAGGACGGTGATCAATTGTACTACTGTCCCATCATCTTTAGTTTTGTTCACACGATTGGTCTTGCAGGCTGTGTCAGCCATGGCGAATCGATGCCACAGGAAGGCCATGATCAAGGCCGAAGCGTGCCACATGCTGTGAGCGTCAAACACCTGGTACACACGTACGAACGAGAATGAGTAGAGCATGCAAACGAGTCAGAGAGCGCAAGGGCGTACTCCCCAGAGTGGCCTAAAGTCGTAGAGTTCGAGAGGAACAGACAAGGCAGAGCATAGCAGGGCATACATGATGAAGTGAGAGTGGCTAGGGTGATTGAAAGGTAAGGAGGGAGCACCAGATCTTGGTCAAGATCAACAGAAATGGTGAGAGAGTACGGTTCTCTTCGCAGCAAGTAGGCAACGGCTGTCCACGTTATGATTCCCACGATAGCGATGCTGAGACAGAAGGCTGTATGAAAGCTGAGAAAGGGTAAGGTAAGATCAACTACAACTATCCCAGAAAGACTTAGCTTGGTCACCCGTAGTCAAAGCTGGCCATCATCACGCTGATGTAGCGAATGTAGACTCCCAGCCCCAGCGCTCCCAGCAATCCCATCACAATGGCAACATTCCTAACGCGTTCACAAGCTTCGATCATGATGCTGTTACGTCACTCAGGGATCGCCAGCAACTTCAGCATCATGAGCATGCCATCAGGGAAGGCCTGTAGTACTAGAGGACGCCCAGGAACGTGTGGAACAGGAGCGCGAGAGCAATGCTAAAGTAGTCTGCCTTCTCCGTCAGTGGGATGTCCCTGTGGAGAGCGAAGCGGTGAAGGACAACACCATCCACCCGCACTACCCGGTACGTGGAGAGGGGAAGAGGAAGGATATGATGTGGAAGACGGCAGCCGCGAGGTACGTGATGCCCCACACCACGTAGTACGCACGCCAGCTGTGTCTCTTGACGGCCGTGAAGGACCCTCGATCCCAGGCAGAGGTACCCTCAAATTGAGCCAAGTGCCTCCTTCGATTTAGCGTGTGAATTGGCAAGTAGTCGCAAAAAAATATTGAATTTATTGATTTTTTTCTCAAGATTAAAGGGATTGATTTACCATGTCTGTGCTACGCTCATGATGGAGAATGCTGCCGAGGCGGCACCCTCCTCCATCCTTCAATTTTTAATGGGAGACAACAAAATCTTGTAATGAGCGAAACTGTTACGAAATAGTTTTGAGTTTACGAAAACTAGGAGGAAGAATGGAGTGGGTGGTAGGGCTGGTCGTGGCTCTGGTGGCAGTCGTCCTGCTGCTGGTCCTCATTCATTTTGTGACTCGGCCCGCTGTCTACTCGGTCGCTGGCAAACACATCCTCATCACAGGTACTCCTATTAGCACGTTCATTTTTCGAAATTTCGAAATTGTGAAGATGACTGTGATGCTTCTTCATCTCTTCCCAGGCGGCAGCAGCGGCATCGGCAAGGCGGCCGCCATACAACTCGCCCAGTTGGGCGCCAACATTACAATCCTTGCTCGAACGCGTTCCACGTACGTTCAGTTTTTTCTATATTTTTATAAATCAATTTTCTTCACAAGCATTATAAAAATTATAAAAAACAGCTAAATATTTTGTTTTGCGTAAGAAATAGGAATAATATTTGTAATATTATTGCTTAATTTGTAAAAATGCAGACTCGAAGCGGCAGCAGAAGAGATTCGAGCGGCGCGTGCCCTTCCGGAGAAGCAGTTTGTTGAGGTTCTCTCCGTGGATGTGTCTGATGATGCCCAAGTGCAGCGCGACATCGGCCGTCACATCGAGAGGTGCCATAGCGCTGAACATCCCTCCATAGGTCGGCTGACTTCTTTAACACTCATTGATGCGTGTGTTTTCCTTTCATCAGGTGTGGTCCTGTCGATGTGCTGATCACGAGCGCAGGAGCTACGAGACCGACTCACTTTGATGAAATTGATATGGCCACCTTCCGCCAACTCATGGAAATCAACTACTTGGGCACAGTTTCCTGCGTGAAGGCCGTATTGCCGCACATGTACGGTCATGTCTCTGTCTTGTGATGCACCATCTGATTGCTGTTTATCTCCCAAAGGAAGGAAAAGAGAGCCGGGCGTATCATATTCATCAGCTCGATGGCTGGACTCTCCGCCACCTTTGGTTACTCAGCCTATGCTCCCACTAAATGGGCGCTCAAGGGCTTCGCTCAGTCTCTTTCTCAGGAGCTACTTCCCTACAATATCTGGATCTCTATTTGGTACGTAGTTCTGCTACCCATCATTCAGGATGGTCAGCTCATGTATTGTTTCAGTTACCCGCCTGACACGGATACGCCGATGCTGCGTGAGGAAAACACCTACAAGCCACCAATCGCGAAGATCATCTCCGAGAGCGGCGGAGTGGTACCTCCTGAATCCGTAGCTAAGGGTATTGTGCAGGGTCTCATCCGATACCGGTTCGAAATGTTCGCCAACTTTGACGGCGAAGCTCTGGGTGCGTGAGCATCAGAATTGCTCATCCCATTAGTACTCTCATCTAATTGATTCACAGGCCTTGTGTCGAGCGGTTTCAACCCTCCGGATACTCTGGGCCGACTACTGCTGGAAATGGTCTCCATGCCCATCCTTCGTGCAGTCGCTGTGGCCTATCACCTGAACTGGAACAGGCTCATCCGAAACCACTTCAAGGGAGGGTCATTCACGAAAGATAAAAGTATGTGAGCCATCATAATAGGGCATCTTTTGGGTTTGAACAGGAACAGGCGTAGCGCGGCTATGCACGCACACAATTCCCTCTTACGCTGAACTTGGGCTGTGGCATGTTGTACAGGCTCACCCTCCACTCCTCTCCTGCGGCAAGAATCATCACAGTGACCAAGTTGTGTCAACTTGTGGCAACCCTAGCGCTATCCGTCTCAATGCTCTGCACCGTTTTCGACTCATCAAGAATGAGTCCTTACGTTTACAAAGACTCGAACCAAAACCACTGCTCTCTGGCGAGCTCAAGTAAATCAGTGTTGAATCGGTGCCATCTCCACATCAACACATATCCAGGCATGGTCGCTGCATGAGCGTGGTGGGCCGACTCGCTTGTGCGTCACACTGAGGTTACTGGAGAGAAGGCACCAGTCGAGCTTGCCTGTCCACATCCCACCCAAGCAGGAGAAAGTCGTGTCTTGTCGCTTGTCGAACGGGTCCGCCAGGTCCAGCTGCTTCTCTTGATTGCCGCGCTGCACCCCGTACTGTACCATTCAAACAAGTTAGCCACGCGTACAGCAGTAGCGGTAGCGCGAGGAGGATACCTTCTCGAACCACTCCGCTTCTGTCCACCCAAGGGTTGTCCAAAAGCTGCTTTTGGTCCAGCCCAACGTTGGTGCCAGTCGAGAGATTCCATGGATGACCGTGTTGAAGTCACCTCCGACTAGGGCATAAGGGACCTTTCCGTCGTTCTCTTTCTTTCCGCCATCACCAGTATCAACTTCATCCTCTGTCGGAACTGGCTGATCCTCCTCCTGCTCCTCCTGCTCACGTCCAGGTACTGGGGCATAGTGGAGACGCACGTCATCCAGCAGTTCCAAGTACTGAAGGATGCGTCCCTCCACCCCTGCGTAGTGAGGATCGAAGTGTGCTGAATAGCAGAGCAGATCCCCGTGCGGTGTTTCCAGCACAGCCGCTGCCTCCGTGTGTTGCTTGAATGCGCGATGTTCAGGTCTTGGGTTCTGGCACTGGAGCGGCACTGGCCAAGCGTCCTTGATGGGGAATCGTGACAGGATGGCGTTGCCCATCCGCCCGCCTGCCTCGTAGCGCGTCGCCTCACCGGGGAACTTTGCTGGACGCTCCACCTCGCATGCGAACGCACTGGCCATTCCCAGCTCGTGTGCGATCTACATGCACAGCCCACACATCAAAACGTGCATTCTCGGAGATATAAAAAATGGAGAGAGAGCAAACCTCGCCGACGCAATCAACGTTGCCACTACGTGGACAGCACAAGTCGACTTCCTGAAGCAGGAGTACGTCCGGCTGTAGGTCCTTGAGGTCGGCAAGGATGGCGGCCATCTGCTTGCCCATCTCCATGTTGAGGCTCACCACCCGTATACGTGGGTCGCCGTTCTCCTTCTGTTCATCAATCGAGCTGGTCTCATCCTTGGTTGTCTTGACTGACTTCTCCTGTTGGACGACGAGGTCAGGGACGGGCCGCACGAGCAGCTGTCCTCGCGATGGCATCTCCTCTTCGGTAAGCGGCGGAAGGCGCGGCATGAAGGGCACCACGGGCGACAGCACCAACGGTGCTACGGCGTTCCTCGCCCACTGCATCGCGCGCCACTCCAACCAAGGTTGGTCCTCTTCTTCTGCCATGGTGGTCTATTCCAGTTCGATCAGGTGTTTGTCTCTGTCAACGTGGCAACCTTATCATAGGATGTAAAGCAAGTTGCGCTAAAGAATGTAAGGAATGCGACGCATTTTTCCATTGCTTTTCTGTAGACAAAGAACGAAAGAACAAAAGAAAAGAAAGGAAGAAAACTTAAATTCCTTGGATATTTTGGAGTTTTGGAGTTCCAGCTGACGTCTTTTCGCGCGCAGAGCTTTGGATGCTAAATGCAAAGAAGAGATGGAAGACAGGAAGGAAGCACGATTTATTTCCATCAACACTAGCGAACGGGGTGACGAAGAGGAAGGAAACGGATGGCGAAGCGGTCGACATTCCAGTAATGGACACACAGCTGGAGATGGGACTGGAGGAGAAGGCCCTCATGGAGGAAGTGGGGGCAAGTCACCACCGCCAGTGGAGAAGGAGGTAAAGCCGGCTGTCGAGGGGTGGGGTATCTACAGGACGGTGGAGTTCTTCAACGTGGTGGTGATGAGTGTCGCGTTTCTGCTGCTCTTCGCCGCCTACAACACTATCCAGAACTACGTCACCTCTCTCCTTCCTGGTATATGCTCCATCCCTCACTGATGATGAACATGTTGATGAACTATGATGATTGGCCATAATGATGATTGACCACGCGGTGGAATGTGTGGTGCATGCTTGATCGTAGGCAATCTCGGCAATGTATCGCTTGGCGTGCTCTACGGAACGGTGGCGCTCACGGTCTTCTTCTCGCCGGCCATCGTCTACACGTGTCGCGAGAAATGGACGATGGTGATCGGTGCACTGTGCTATGTGGTACGCAGAGAACGAGTGATCCGCTGGATTCACAAAACACCAGCTTTTCTACAGAGGCTCTTCGTTCTCATCACGCATGTTGCAGGCGTACATGGCATCCTTGATCGAGATCGTGTATTCGGTGGTTCTCGTGGCGTCGGCAGTGATCGGGTTTGGAGCAGCCATTCTCTGGGTAGCTCAGGGATCCTTCCTCACCTTGTGCTCTCCCAAGGGACAACGCGGTACGCACACGGGAATCTTCTGGTTCGTCATTCCCACGCATTGGAAATCAAAGTGACAACAATGCTGATGGCTTTGTTATTCAGGGGAATCTTCCAGTTCAGCAACGTAGTGGGCAATCTAGCGGCGTACATAGTACTGCCGCACGTCTCTAAAGCTCTTCTATTTGCCGTGTTCACTTCGGTAGCAGCCGTGGGAACAGCATCTCTTCTTTTCCTACGACGAATCGCTGCCTATGACCAGCCTGCGTACATGCCCGTGGACACCACGAACACCAATGACAGCGAGGTGTTGATTGAACTCAAGCCCGGGCGTTGGAGCGTGTGGCAACGCATCCGAAGTGCCGTTGAATTGGTGTGTGGGTCAATCTGGCGTGACATCTTTGTACTGATGCCCAACCCTCGCATCCTTCTGATGTGTCCGATGTTCTTTTGGACCGGGTTTGAGCTGGCCTTCTGGACAGGCGAGTTCCCGCAACTCCTTGACTCCTCGGTATGGCTTCGTCCCGCGTATTGTTCGTGGCATCAAATAACTCTACCGCAGACCATCGGATTGGTACTCATGTTCGCTGGCATCGCCGAAGTGGTAGGCGGTCTCATCATGGGTTGGATGTCCGACCATCTTGGGCGCTCGTTTACTGTGCTCTTCGGAACACTCTTCTATGGTGTGTCTCCTCGTCCACTTTTCTTGGTTTTCCTTTAACTGAACCTGTGTGTTTCGATCCCTAACGCAGGAACTGGACTACTGCTGGCTTCATATCTCAAGTACGGGCACTGGGACACCCCTGTGCTTGCGGATGTGCCGCTTACGGCGTTCGTGGCCGCCTACTGCTTTGGCACCGGGGATTCCGCATTCAACACACAGGTATGCTTCGATTAGCCACTGAACTGACATGCTTGATTTTTATAAGAACTCTATCACACAGACATTCGCTGCGCTGGGTCAGCTGTTTCCCGATCCTGAGCACAAGAGTCTCGGAGCTTTCACGATCTTCCAGTTTGTGCAGAATGTGGGATCAGCAGTGGGCTTCTTCTATGCTCTCGCGCTTCCCATGCATGGCTCCTCGGGCACCCTGTGGCAGGTGTACATACAGCTAGCAGTACTCGGCCTTTCTACTGTGCTCTTCGTCGGAGTTGATTTCCTCTGGCTTCGGCATTCCCCACACACATAAGAGTCTTGGTACAAGTTAAAATATCAGATCATCAGCCTCAACGTACTGTCTCCCTCCTTACAGGTTGAGTAAAGCGTCTTCAGGTACCTGAAGCATCACTCTGCGCTGTCTGCTGACGTCCTCAACCGGTTTGAAACCAAACACTTTAGAAATTTCCAAAACGTCTTGCAAAACTAATCTAGAAAAAATATTTTCCTCAATTTTCTTTTGAGAAAATTAAGATTCCACTTAGGACAATCGAGCCAATCCCCCGATTCCGTTGTTGAGTCATACGCACGACACTCAGCTACAGGGCAGGAACGAAGTGATGGCCATGATGGTACTACTGGTGCGCGTGTTGCTTGTATTTGGTTTGGTGCTGGGTGCGTGGCTGGCGCCGCTGCCCGCCGCTGCGGGCTTGGCGGTACCGGATGCACCAACATGGAGGATACCGCTGGACTGGCCCTTCGCCAACTACTCCATATGGAACCTGCCCATCGGACACAACGCCGTCTTTGTGCCGGCAACCATCGTGCCGGCCGGCTCGGCGGGCACCATCATCGAGGCCGACCCGGATGTGCTCGTGCTCCACTCTACCGGCGCGCCGGAGACGCCGTTCTACTTCAGTTCAGCCGCGTGGTCCGGCGTCTCGCGGTGCAACGCGACGAGCAACACCGTCAAGTTCACGGCACCCTGGCCGACGGACTTCTTGGTGGCGTCGGACGGGAACAACTACGCTGCGGCGATCCTGATGCCGGACAACACCACGATCAGGCAGGGACAGCCGGTGTGCCGCTGCACCATCGGCGGCAACGTAACCACGTACACAGGACCGATCGACACTGATCTGTACGCGGAGGGATTCTATGGTGCGCACGGAGCGACCGGATTGTCATCCATCGGAGGTACGCTGAGGCTGGGCGAGCTGATGCCCGTCTCGCCGGGGAGCAATGTCGTGATGCCGGCACGCCACGCGCTTAAGTGTAACCTCTTTGCGAATCAGAACTACTGGCGAGGCGTCAACAGGTCGGATTGTCATCGATGGCCGGCCCAGAGCTGTGATGGCTACTACAACACGACAGGCTCGAGCCTGATCTATAACGGGACGAATCCTGCATTGCGCGTCGGAGCTCTACTGGCGCTCAACTCGAGCGTTGACATCACCAAGCTCGGGCTCAAGACGGCGCCCGGCCTCGCGTTGGCGTGGACCATGCAAAACTACGGAGCGTACACGGTGGATGACTCTGCTTGGCCAGTCTATGCACTTGAAACGGAGCTGAGTCCTGAAGGCGACTATCAGAAGCAATTCTTGCAAGCGTGGGGCTTTGCCTTCCATGCAGGGCCGTCGAGTGCGTGGGGACAGGACGTGCTAACCATCTTCACCAACCTCTATGTTGTAGACAACTGGAACGCCAACCTCTACGCCACGGTCAAGGCCTCCGATGGAAAGATGGGCGTGGGAGGAGGAGCACCGTTGCAATCGTGGGCGCCGATCATGAGCTACTCAGCTCCTTCATCAGGATCCTGCATCATGCCCTTCTGGTGGCCGATTCTCTCCATGTTGATGTAGATTGTCTGTACCATACATTTATAAAGGTGCCTCATGCCTTGTGCCAGTGTGCTCAGTGTGCATGAGGGAAGCATGTGTTGACATCCAGACCTAAGTTTTCTTATCTTTACAATACCAACCATAAAGAATGCAAGATAAATACCACACTATTTCATGTAATCTATCTAGTATATCTAACATATAACACTCAAATAATATTAAAACTTTTCTTTACAAATAACAGAAACTCTTTTTCTTTTCTCTCTGATAAAAAAATAAATATAGAGTTGGGGAAAACCAGCAAATCAAAGTTATATTTCGATTTTCTTCTCTTTTTTTACATTAAGAAAATAAGAGAATTTCAAACAAGTAATCTCCTTCATTATGATAATAGTCATGAATTTAATAGAAGAAGTTAAAAAGAGCTTTTTATTTATTGTTAAATGAACTCTTTAAATTCTGCCAACTGCCTTGTAGAATCAAGGCTAGTAACAGCAGCCAGCTATTGCAGTTTCTCAATTGAAGATAAATGACAAGTCAATGAAATTTTAATGAAATTTCCTGATTTTAGACATTATATTATTGTGCAGTGTTCCTTAAACAAGTTAGATATGTAATACTATTGCTTTAGATTTTAACTTGCTAGCACTAATTAATTCTCTTGCTTTTTATCATATTTGTGCTTTTAAAATGATTTCATCTTTGACAATCTTATTAAATAAGATTATATTTAATTATATATAATCTTTTTTTCTGATTTTCACTTGAGTTAATTCACTATTAATGATCTTTTAAAAAAGCTCTTTCTTTAAAATTATAAGATTTGTCTTGTCTGCTTTGTTATAAGTAAATAAGAAAAAAAATATTAAAATACAAATATATTTCTTGATTATTTTTATGGTTAAAAGAAAATAAATGGCTTTATTTGATGCTTCTTTTATAATCACACTTATAGTTTGGCTTTTCTATTTTAATGAGAATTTATCCTTTTTACTATGATCAATATATCTATTATCTTTTTAAAGACATATAATACTAAAAAATAAGTTGCACTTTTTTTAAAGTGTGATAAAAAGACATTAATATTGCAAGAGTGTTTTTGCTTAATTTAAACATTTTGCTTTAAAGCAAGCATGGAAACATAATAATAAGATATTACATCCAATTGTATTTGAAATTATAAACATTGAGCGATTTATTTCAGAAATGCAATAAAAAACAGCTTTTTACTACTTTTCCCCCAACTCTATTCTTCTTTGTTTTAGTAATTTCTTTTTGTCTTTTGTTGGCGGTACGTCATGCTGAGCACACGACAACGAAGTCGCAGAACCGCAATGCAAACAAACATTTTTTTCTAGAGTGCTGCCCATAAGTCAGTGACAAGGAAGAGGAGAAAGGAGAGTTGATGAAGAGATCCCTTCCGGCAGCAGTAGGAGCGGCGGCATCAGGCAGGAGAGGTCCAATGGGAGGAGACACCACCGGTGGTGGTGGTGGTCAGCCAAGGGTGATCACGTGGTTCAGGAAGGCCCTGCGGGTGAGGGACAACCCGGCCCTGGCCGAGGCCATCACGCAGCATCCGGCGGCCCTGTTCCCGGTGTTCATCATAGATCCCCACTTTGTCGCGCCCGAGAGGGTCGGAGTGCGTCGGTACAACTTTCTGTTGGAAAGGTGCGAGGTTATCCTCTTCCTCTTCTTCCTCTTCTTCCTGAGCAGTAGTTTTCACCTTGATGATGACTGATTACGTCATGAATGTGTTCGATGGTGCAGCCTACGTGACCTGGATCAGTCCCTACGCCGCTTGCATTCACGCTTGCTCGTCATAAGAGGCAATCCCATCGAAGGTACACTTGTCGTTTGCCCGCCAGCAGCTCAGAAAGTGGATGGCACAGGCATTCCATCAACTGAGCAAACGCTGATCATTCCCAACAGTGCTACCGGAGCTGTTCAAACAGTGGCGTATCACGAGGCTTACCTTTGAGCGAGACACTGAGCCCTACGCCAGAGTTAGGGACAAGAAAGTAGCTGAGCTCGCTAAAGCAGCTGGGGTCAAGGTCGTTTGTCCTACAGGCCACACTTTGTACGCTCTTTCTTGATATTTCTTACTGATGATTTCACTAATGGATTCGAAAGATACGATCCAGATCAGCTCATAACTCTTTCGGGAGGCAAGGCACCTCTTACGTACCAGGCATTTTGCAACCTGGTCGAGAAGGCCGGAAAGCCTCTAGCACCCATCGATATGCCTGCTGAGCCACTGCCTGGCTTCGGTCACGCCAGTGAGGATAATCCAATCATCACAGACGAGGAATATCTGATCCCCACGCTGGAGGAACTGGGTTACATGCCCATCCCTACAGACAAGCAGACTCCCTGGAAGGGAGGTGAGTCTGAGGGCCTGAAGATCATGCAGCACTACCTTGCGCAGAAGCAGCGTGTACGCACACTTACCCGCTGGTGTGCACAGTTGAGATGACTCTAAACTACTAGGTGGTCCGCTTTGAAAAACCAAAAGGGAACCCATGTAAGATCAACGACCCAGATACGACAGTACTTTCGCCTTATCTCAAGTTCGGTTGCATTTCAGCTCGCACGTTCTACACTGAGCTCAACAAAGTTTATGCCTCGGTGAAGACGCACACACAACCTCCAGTCTCCCTGTTGGGTCAGTTGTATTGGTGCCCGTCCCCTCAAGTATTACACTATCTCATGCAGGAAAGTCTCATATATCTGGACTCCTGTGATGTCTGCTCAGGAGAGAATTCTTCTATACGGTCGGGTATCACACACCTAACTTCGACAAGATGGTGGGCAATCCGATATGCAAGCAGATTCCTTGGAGCGAAGATGAAGAGCGACTGAAGGCATGGGAAGAAGGCCGAACTGGATTCCCCTGGATAGATGCTGCGATGAACCAACTACGGGATCAGGGCTGGCTCCACCACTTAGCCAGGTTTGTGCAACCCCAGCTGAAGTGAAGCTTCGTTGCCTAATCATGCGACATCACCCTCAGGCATGCTGTTGCGTGCTTCCTTACACGAGGAGACCTTTGGGTCCATTGGATGAAGGGTAGAGATGTGTTCGATAAGCTATTGCTGGACGCTGATTGGTCTATCAATAACGCCAACTGGATGTGGCTCTCGGCATCAAGCTTCTTCTATCAATATCATCGAGTATACAGTCCAATCACCTTTGCCAAGAAGTATGATCCGGAGGGTATGCAACAAGATCTAGTGAGCATTGGCTTGGATGTGTGATCTGAGAATTGCCTCGCTAGGCGAGTACATCCGCCACTTCGTTCCAGCTTTGAAGGACATGCCTACAGCCTACATTTTTGAGGTACTGCAGGATCTGGCCTTTCCTTTCTTTCGTTCTTTACGAGCTTTCCTCCTCAGCCATGGAAAGCGCCACTCAAGGTGCAGAAGGAGGCAGGTTGCATTATTGGGGTTGACTATCCCAAACCAATTGTTGATCATGCCAAGGCATCAGCGGTACACTATCCTTGAAAGTGAGAACAAGGCATTGTGCGGAAGAAGCTTACCCCGATCACTTTCTCGCGTCAAGGAAAACAAGAAGCGAATGGCGGAAGCTTATGCTGAAGGCAAGAGAACGGACTCCTCAACAAGCAAACGAGGGGTGAAGCGCAAACAGATGGAACCAAGCAAAGAGGAGGAAGAGACAGATGAGTGAGTTCCGTTGACCTCGCCGAGCTTGGCGTGTGCGAGTTGCAAGGAATCGTGGAACTGGCTGACATCGGGGAGTCCTTCCTGAGCTCCCTCACATTGGACGAACTGCACGTTGACAATCTTCACATTGGACAGATGTTTCTTCTTGCATAGCTTCAATGGCTGGTATTGCCCATGTGGATGATTGGAATGCTAAGGTTGTTTGCAGGTGATTTGGCAGCTCCACAGAGTAAGCACACCTGTCCAGCAAGTTGATGAAGGTCTGGGCCTTCAGATATGTCCTCCTCTATTGTGGCCTCTGTCTGCTCAACACTCTATAAGCAAGAAATCGTGCCCGGTCATTTACGGCACCTCCAGAATGGCGAATCCAGAATCTCTGCGTCGGTACCGTTGCTGAAGTTGCAGCGGTCGGCTCGTTCATATGGAGGGATTCACCATGCACCATTTCTCGTAAGCTCGTAAGCGATCGTGGTGCACATTTCGCGTGCTTGCCGATTCAAACCCAACAGAAGGAAGTTGAGGTTCGTGGCCAAGGCATGCCCTTTGGGGACCTGGACGTGGAAATGGAGGCGACGTGCAACGTGAGAGGAGCAATCCATCTGGATCGGACGGCGTCTTGGTCGGAAATCTCAGCGGCTCTGAGTGGCGCATCATCGTGCATCGAGATATCCCCACCACAGCGATCTATTGAGATTGGAGCTCCTTATGGACTGCAAGAGAGAAGATCTGCAGCACCCTTCCCACGTCCACAGTATACCTTATGCACAATATACGACCGGGCCCTCTCAATCATAGGATGGATCGTTGGTATTCATCCTTGTGGCAAAGAAAACATGAAGGGGCTTCATCCTCGCCATCAAACCAGCGGAAGAACATCGTGAAGGGTTAGGCCAAGTCTATGGTTTCGGCGGTTCCACGATTGACGCTCACGTATGCCTTAGTCCACTCGATGTTGTGCACAATGTTGATGACGCCAAGTTTCTCATATTTGGGGACCAGTCGAGGCCATATGATATCGTACCTATCGCCATTCCCACCACATACGTCGAAGTTGATCACCCATATCTCGTCGGCCTCGAGTGCGGCTCCGTAAGCTACGGCCTGATCGAAGTGGTCCTTCACCTCCTTCGCATTCGCGCTGGCGCACAGTTCCAGCGCGCATCGCCAACCTGGAGCGCCTCTCTTGGACGAGATGAATAGATCGCAACGCTGGCGGTTGAGGTTTTTGTACCTGCCCTCCCGTTCCATGGGGGCGTTGACCTCGTTGGCAATGTTGAAATCGCCGTCCAGCCACCATGCGAGCGCGTGCAAGAGTTCGTGGTGGTAGCACGCCTCGGAGGGCACACGATTGTAGAAGGTCGGTTGGCGTCTGGGGGCCTTGTGGGACCGGTAAGGCGCTGCTTTCATGCGGCCACTGTTGAAGGCTCGCACGCAACCCGACACCAACCGCGGTACATTGATCGCGACACTTCCGGGTTCCCTCCAGGGTATGTCACCGAAATGGATGGTCTCTGGCTTGGGGGATTTGCTGCGGATGGCCCACGTGGCCAGATTGCGGATGAGGAAAGAGGCGAGGGTGAATTGGTTGGGTTTCACCTCCCGGAGGATGCCTTCAGCAGCGAGGAACCCGCAAATGTTGATGTC
>CDEZ01023662.1:0-13185 GCA_000826365.1 Acanthamoeba royreba
CGTCCTCTCCGGCGGCACCACCATGTTCCCCGGCATTGCTGACCGCATGCAGAAGGAGCTCACTGCCCTCGCTCCCTCGACCATGAAGATCAAGATCATCGCTCCCCCTGAGCGCAAGTACTCTGTCTGGATTGGTGGCTCCATCCTTGCCTCGCTCTCGACCTTCCAGCAGATGTGGATCTCCAAGGAGGAGTATGACGAGTCGGGTCCCTCCATTGTTCACAGGAAGTGCTTCTAAGCATCTGTCACTGACAGAACTCACTGTACAGCGATGAACAATAATATGCACATCACTTTCATTCTATTACAATGAGTTGGCTTCAAACCTTGGGGAATGGGAGCCTCCACTCTAACGCTGAAAGCGTCTAGGAGTGAAGACCGTTGGGTGAGGTAGTTGCGTTTCGAAGAACCATGCTCGAAGCAGCGAGCAAGTGGTGCTAATGAGGGTAACAAAACAAGCTTGACAATACAATCATACCTCCACGGCAAACATGAATGTTAAGAGGCGGAAGGTAAGAGCGAATGAAAGAAGCAAACAAATGTATCCACTCGTTTGGGCTCTTCATTCAACACCGAAACAACTCACTGATCTTTTATTAAATGTGAAAGAAACAAAGAAATGGAAACATTCTTAAAATTCAAGAGTTTCCAGCGTATTTTTTCTTTGTTTCTTTTTTGCTTTTTACCAAACAAAGCAACTTACCAATTCGTGAGCTCTGATCAGAGCCGCAACCACACATCGTCCGGGATAGCTTGAAGCTCGCTGTCCATCAGCGTGTCAGCGCGCTGCTTGGCCTCTGGTCCGGAGCCCCTCTATACATAACTCAACTGGTGCCGTTGAGTGTTGGCAATGCAGGCGTTGTTCCGTTCGCTCAACTACCCCACTGTGCTGCTGCTCATGGGTGCCCTCTGGCTCACCTGCGGCATGGGGTGGTTCATGCTGAGCAAAGGCCAGGGCGAGAGGATCTACGAGAAGGTCGACCGCCTGCTGGCACGGGAGGAACTCTTCAACCGCCGAACAGAGCAGGTCTTCGAGGACATGCTTCGGCGGGGCGAAGAGGAAGTTGGCATGATGAAGCGTCTGCGCGAGGATATCGTACTGCAGATGTCGCACATGAACCAGATGAATGAACGCATGCGCGAGGAAGAGAAAACCAAGCTCGCAGACAGCGTGCAGCGCGCCCTCGATGTGCACCAGCGCCAGCAGAAGGAGATCCAGCAGGACCTCAAGCGTGACATGAAGCATGTTGCGGGCGATGTCGCAGCGACGCTAGGTCAGTTCGAGCGCAGCAGGAAGTTGCAACCGCCACTGAGCGCCGGTGGGCATCAGTCACACTCGGTCGAGGATGTCGAGGTGCCCGGGTTCAGCATGGCCAAGCTGGATAGGATGCTCAACGCGTCCCTGTACACCAGCACGAAGCAGTGTCTTAACTGGGYGCACTCCACCACCTTCCATAGGTACAATCTCTGTTTCKTCSTGTTCGGAGGATAGYCGTTTCAAGMAGATGACATTCTCTGTACTCCAGGCCACCTGCACATCGAGTCATCAACTTCCACGCCTTCTGGCCCCACATCAACACTCACTCCCAGCTGGTAAGCATCACCTTTATCTTGATCATCAGCGACGTGATGCAATGGTTAAAGTGGGATTCCACGTGCACAGACGCGGCGCGTACGAAACTTGCAGAGTTTCTTCGCCACGCAGGACCATACACACGTTCATCTTCATCTCTGGACGCACGAGAAGCTCTTCCCTCAGGATCACACTGCACTGGCTCCGGTTAGCAAGTACCTGTACGTTCCTTCTGCTGTCTTGTTAGGATCGGTTTCATGAATGCACGAGAACAAAGATGGAAGGAAGTACCTCATCCAACCTCGTCACTTGCACAGGCACACACACGGTTTGGATCTGTACGAGCTGAGTCAGGGTTCAGTGCTGCAGTTTGAATTCAAGGAGATCGAACTCCTACGAACGTCGACCGAGGAGCCTGACAACTCTAACTACGTGGATATCCTCAAGTTGCTCGTCCTCCACAAGTACGGCGGCTTGTGGTTCGACATCGACACGCTCTTCCTGCGAGACCTCACGCCCGTCCTGCCAGTCGGAGGACCGCAAGATGGCCTCGCCAGCGTTGAATTCTTCACCTTCGCTGCTGATGGAAGCAAGAATTCAGATGATGCCCAGTGTACGAGTGCCTTTTACCTCCGACAGGGATCGACGGCCTCGCAGCAGATGGCCAACGAGATGCGGAACGCATTGCGCCAGCGTCGTGAGGCCGGGCACGCCAGAACGCTGCTCAGCGATGTTTGCGCATCTATGGTGAGGGACACTGGCTCAAGGACAAGGATGATGTACCCATCTTGCCTCTTTCCCTCGGCCGGCAGCAAGGAGGTGTCTCTGAAGGCGGACAGGTTTGCACTGGGCTCGATGGCCGTGGTGTTCGATGTGGAGGCGCGTTCGGCGGGTCTCAGCGAAACAGAGGTGATCACGTTGGAGGAAGACATGATGGTGGGAATGTCCAAGTACAGCGACTTCGTGGAGTGGCGCTTCGAGCAGCTGCGCACGAACGGCAAGCTGCGGAGGGCGATGCGTGTGGATGGAATGGAGGATGTTGATGACGAGAACTGCCATGACACCATTGAGGAAAGGTACCTACTCGATCAAGCTGAGCGAGATCATGGTCATACTCATCATGTTGTGCGTTTCCTTGATCAGATATCCTGTGAGATACATCAGCATGTCCCTCTATGGCGAGAAGCCATTCTACCTTACCGGCATCATGGAGAACGCCGACCTCCTCAAGTATGTGTCAAGATTCCTCATCCTCTTCTTCATCTGAGTGACAATACTCGTGCGCAGATCCGTGTATCCAGGATGGAGAATGCGCGTCTACGTGAGCTGCGACTTCTCCCCAGATGTCACGCTGCGACTAAGCGGTATGGCCTGCCGTGACGCCTCGCGGTGGCGATTGTCTCATGTCATGCCTGCATGGGCACAGAGAGGGGAGTGGAGGTGGTGAGCGATCATGAATTATGTGATAAGGTGGAGCTAGGGGGAATGTGGCGGTTCTTGATCTACGACGATCCTCAAGTTGATGCCTTCATCGTCCGAGATGCCGATTCACGGTAACACCACACCTGAGCTTGATTAGGCATGAAAGTATATGAGCGAGACGCCACTCCTTGTAGGTTCAACCTTCGCGAGCAAGCTGCCGTTCGGGCCTGGCTGGAATCGCCTTATGGTGTGCACATGATGCGTGACCACCCCCAGCATGGCCTCAACATGGTGAGTCGGAGCACTGACGCTACTCGTGAGTGAGCATTCTGCTGACGATTGTACCACGTCACTGGAACTTCGGGCAGATGCCGGGCATGTGGGGCGCCAAGCGTGAGTCCATACCTATAGAGAGCATGCGTGATACCTTGAAGAACACGGACGGCTTCGTGGATGACAAGCAGTTCCTCAACAATGTCATCTACGACAAAGTCAAGGACACCTTGCTTGCGCATGACAGCTATGGATGTGAGACCTTCCACAACAGCGTCCCCTTCCCAGTCCCAAGGTTTACTCGCGTACCTCCTATCTTCTCTGCCTTGCTTGAGTCTCACGTAGGTGTGTGATGAATGTGTTCGATAGGATGGGAAGAGAATTCGTCGGAGCGCTGTGCTCGATCGGCAACATGTGCGACCATTCATCGGCACTTCCGGAGACCCCGCTCAAGTGCCGCGGTCGACCGGAATGGCTGCTGGGCTGAGGGACAACACGACAACTGAGAGCAACAACAGGCTAAAGAGGACCGCCACGTACATGTGGTTTTTTCAACGGATAGAGTGGCTCGTTCTACGTAAGAAAGCAACGGGACGAATGCTAGAGATCATCCCTATCCATCGAGTATCCGTGTTCTGTACAGCATTCACACAGAGCACCCAAAAATCGCTGAACCGACAATATCAGCGCGTGACCGTACGGTATCATCATTCAGATTTGTCTTCGTCGCTGGTGGATCGGGCAGAGTCATCATCGCCGGCGAAGTAGGAAGCGAGCTTGGCCTTGATTTCAGCGTAGAAGGCTTCGTTTTGAGCGATCAGCTCCTCGTATTTGCTTCCCTTGATTCCTTTGGCGTGCGTCGCCATCATCGACCACATCTGGTAGGATAGCACTTTCGTCGCCCAATTGAGCAACGTGTAGGGCATGTAGGCCAGCTGAAGAAAAACGATCAATGAAGGCAACCCTACATCGATGGACCTGAGCAGAATGTACCTTAGGATCACAGTTGGTCATCATCGTTAATAGTGTACGATTTTCATCGATTGGCTGAATCAAGACTCTGCATTAGTAGTGAGCTGCGTTAAGCATACTTCGCTGGTACGGGAAAGGCAAAGAGATAGAGACTGCGCACCCGGTGTTGTGGACATCTACACGGACATGTGACTTGACTGGAGGAATGAGGTGTGGTTCGAGATCGCCATCAACTACTGAGCGGATCATTACCACTGCTTGGTCATCCTCCAAATTATCTACACCATAGCCATAGAGTAACTACGAATACCACACACATGTGTCAGACCTGAATGAGCATCTTGACGTTCATGAACACCAAGACGTACAGCATCTCGCGAAGAGATTGGCCAAGGTAGATGCGCAGACAGGTACATCACTTTGCGATATCGAGAAATCTGTTTGACCCGACGAACCTCCTGATGATTGCCAGCCTCGTGAGGTGCCTGCTATCGCGAGGCGAACAGCAACTTGCGTACCTTGAGCAGTGGAATCCAAGTATGATAAAGATCGTGTTCATTCATCACAGCCATAATATTGAGGGCTGATGCATCAACAATCCCTGCAGCCGCATGTAGAAGTCAGTCTCATGGCGCAGAGTCATAGATTGAACATGCCCAAGCCACGTGCCTTGCATTTTGATGGAATGAACTGGCGTAGACTTCTCGTTGCGGTAGAACACTGTCACATTACCGCCCTCGTGTTCGCCCACCAGAGTCCAACCTACGTATCATGATCGTCACGAATGATGCACAAGTTTACGACAGCACACACGGCGCTCATATCATGAGCTCTAGGGCGAACCGTACCGTCCAGGTTGCGAAGCTCGCGCATCAGCTGCCGCACTTCCCTCTTTTCCGTCACTACTTTTTCCACATGCTCCCGATTGCGCTCCATCTCAGCTTCAATCTCTTTCAATTGCTCCTGAATGGCTTGTGAAGTGTCAGTGTCTGTTAGCATTTCTCTCTTTTTTTGCTTTTATTAGATTTCTGAATTGTCTTTTTATCTGAATTTATATTAAAATTGAGCATTTCAATTCAGGAAGCACCAAAATTAATTAGAATTATTTTAATATTTTCCATTTAAGGTAAATAGAGATTTTAAACAATACCTGAAGCATAGGACGCAGTGGCAGCCTTGTGGTGCTGCAACGAAGCCTGGATTTTTTTGACAACTTTGTGTGCCTGTCCGTCCACATGAGAGATTAACCATTAATTAATGAATTAATTAATGAATTAATTAATCCCCGGAACGGAGACGAAAAGATTTTTTAAAAATGTTTTAAAGATGGCAAGTAAGGGAGGAAGAAAAAGGAAGAAGTACCAGGAACAGCTTGTCATCGTGCAGAAGTCGGCGCGACTCATCAAGGAGTTGTGGGAAGGCCGCCACGAACTCGTCCACATCAGACACGATCAAAGCAGCCGATGGTGATGATGCATCGTCACCATCAGTTGCTTTTTCCTGCTTCCTCTCCATCTCTCTCTTCAATATGATTGAAGATCTCCACAACTGGTAGTAGAGATGTGTTGGGGATGATTTCAAAAGTGATTTGATTAATTATTAACAACTAATGATTAAAGTGGACTTAAATCTTCGAAAGAATTTTTTAAAGGAAATTTCAATCTAATTTTCCACTGGTCGAGTACGGCGAGCTCACAAGAATTTGATGTATGCTCGTGTTGGCCCTTCTTCACAGTGCCCTGGACAGCTCCGAGCTTGTGGTATGCGATGATTGACACTCAGTACTGGCCTTCTGTTTGAGTGAGATGAAGAAAGCTCACTACATTCAACAAAGTTGTCATTCCCATACATTCACAAGATCCGATTAGGCGATCTCGAATCGAATGAGGCACGCAGACTCACAGCAGCGATGATGATAAACAAGTGAAAGGTAAGTGTTGGTAGAAACAGGTTAGTGGAAGAGGCATCTGGTTGTCCAAGCTTCAAGATAAACCAGCTTGCTTGTGACCTCTTGGATTTTAGGTTCAAAGGAACAGGCGCATCATGATACCATCGTAGTACAGGTCATCGCTTATCTTGGTGTCCTTGTGTAGCACGGCCACCTGCTCGAATCCTGACTTGCGGTAGAGCGCGATGGCCGCTCGATTGTCCTCGCGGACCATCAGGTACAGAATCTCGATGCCCTGGCCACGCACTCGGTACGCTCCATCCACCTTGACTGCCGCGTTCTCGGCACGAATCCGCTCCAGAGTGAGCTGTAGAAGCCTCGTGCCGAGACCTTGACCTTGGAATCCAGGCGCCAAGCCCATCGTGAGGTCTACATACATCATACAATCATCATCAGAATTTGATCGGCAATCATGCTACTTCTTGTGCCAAGGCTCACGAAGACCAAGTCAGGCAGTATTGTAGGTTACCTGCTGTGTGGCCCTGCCGCGGCACCTTGGACGGAGAGACGCGCACGAACCCTACCAGCTTGCGCGCTTGTGGGCTTGCCGTGGTGCCTGCCGTCGGTTCCAGCACGGCGACCAGCCAATAGGGAGCGGCGCACAGGCGCGCCGTTTGCGTCGCTGCCGAAGCGTCAGTTGGAGTCACTCCTCCCGCAGTTGACTCCCTCGCTGCCGTCACCAGACGGCGCCACGCCTTGTACGAGTCGACCTCGGCACGAAGGGCCGACGGAGAGGTATAGCGCTCCTCGAACGACTGACAGAAAAAGTCGCAGTTCTGGTAGACCGCCGCCATGAGGTCGTGCACCTCGCGCAAGGTCACCGGCACCGTGCCGTCCTCATTCAAATTTAAGTTCATCGAACTATCATCCTCGCCCCCTCCGTTGGAAGATGAGGTTGACGGACAAAAAGAAATGCTGAGATCATAAAGGACCAAAGTTGTGTCTTTTGGTGAGTGCTGCATGCCTGTCTGTCTTGTTGTGGAGAAGTGAACGAGTGCAAGAACGAGCTTCCCTCCTCTACATCTCGCTGCCTTGCGAAGCTTCTCAGCTACCTGCTTCACATTTCTTCAATTATGAAAAAATTTGAATCATCTACTCGTACATCGCCTTGGCCTGATCATGTCCGCGTGAAGAGCAGGCCCTCAGTCTATCGCCCTTCCGGGAGTAATCGGGCGTAGAGGCCGAGGGCTGGTGGGACCGGTCGCCACAACATCATTGACGGCAGGGAGTGGCGGTACGGGCGGTGGAACGGCAGAGGTGACATTGCCTGATGGCCGAAGAGGCGCCAGGAAGGATCGCTGCGCCACACCGGGACCGCTGCCTGCAGGGGATGCAGCTGCCGGTGGGGAGGTAGGAGAAGTAGCGGAAGCCTGTGGTGGGGAAGCGCCAGGAGGCTGCGGTGGAGGTGCTGCCGGTCTCGGTCGCGCTGGCACCGGACGCCTGCTGCGTGATCCTCCCGAGCCTCCCGAGCCTCCTCCACTGCTTGGTCCACTTCCGGAGGGAGAAGCGGGAGGAGACGTTTGGGGCGCAGCCGGAGAAGGCGCGGCGGGTATAGGTGGCGAAGCAGGAGATCGAGGCGATACAGGAGTCGGTGTAGGCACTGGGGCCGTAACCACAGTATTGAATTGAAGCGGCGGCACCGGTGAAGGCGATGAGGGAGGGCTTTGCAAGAGAGCATGAAGGTCCGGAGCGGAGGCCGACTTGAGGTCGCGAGATGGTGGAAGAGGAGGAGACGGCTTTGTAGCAGCCTTGGGAGGTGTAGGAAGGGGCGCTACAGGAGGCTTGGGCATGTTGCCTGACACAACACGAAGCAAAGGAGTACGCCCGTTTTGAGAGGATCTACGTATCAGCGGAGGCTTAGTTGTTTGGCTTGCAGTAGCGGATTGGGCCTGTGGCTCCACTTGAGCTTGATTGGACATTTCGTCAGCAGTCGTGGGTGCGTGTTCTGCTGAAGTTTCCTCTTTCTTGGGGTGTGTCTTGCTGTTTTCCGGATCGACGATACGTACGACTCGCGGGCCGTTTGAAACGACTGTGGGCGGAGTTGTCTGCAAGTTTGGTTTCGATCCACTTTCCGCAGCGGCCGTTGGAGTGCTGGTCTGATTCACTTGGCTTCGAGTCTCTTTGTCCGTCTCTCTACCATGGCTTAGTGATTTAGTGTTGTCCGCCGGAATCGCTGATTGCTTCATCCTCTCGGACAACGTTGATGTTGTGTTATCTGCGCCTACATGAGAGGTCAGATACCTTGATGAAGAGAGAAAGAATGTGCACACATACTGGGTCGTAAAACGGCGAATGGCCCAACCCGAGAGCCCTCCGATTCATCAGTAGTCTCTCGCTGTCCTCCTGCGACCGGTGTTCTTCGTGACCTTCGAACATCTTTTACAAGATCCATCAAGTTGGCGTTCTCCTCGTTAAGCCTGCGTGATTCATCGTATAAACCCCTTTCATGCTCAAGGCTCAGAATGATTGGAAGTTGTGCTACTAACCTCTTATTTTGCATTTCAAGGTCAGCGATACGGACTTGAAGCTCCTGTACTTGTTGCTTGAGCTTTGCCTCTTCCATCAACAATGTCTCAATAGCTTCCGTAGTATCCCTGTTTGGATTGCATTTTAGTTACTGAAACTAGAGAGACATGCAGCGAATGGAGGAAACCTTGGCTCAATCTTGAGAGAAAGAGTGTAGGCAACAGCTTCTTCAACTGTAGGGACCTCTTTGAGCATTTCATAGACCTCAGGTACAAGCTAAAGACGAAAGAAAACAGTTAGAGCACTCACTCACGTTTCCTCACTCGAAGTGGGCACTGGGTACCGGATACATATAGAACGGCGACTGATAAAATCGGATTTCTGTGATTACAGCTGCTATCATCTGATTCTTGTTCCAGTTTATCAAGCCATCAACCGTGTTCGGATTTCCATCCTCAATAAAGGTGAGGTCCGTGAGATAAACGCCTGCATGTGCCGATCCAGTTCGTTAGAGACACAACTCGTTTGATCAAATTCATCAATGGTAGATGAAGGTGTACCAAGGTATGGAACACATGGCGGAACAGAGCCATGCAATGCTGCTCGATAAAGCTTGTACGAGGAATCATGAGAAGTTAATTCCTCCAAGAAGCGCATTGCACTAGCCCATTCATCCTCCTTGTTGATCACCTGCAAGAGAAACAGCTTAGATCAGTGGGCGCTGGGTGGAGTCCTCTTAGCTGCAGGCATCTACCTCCCATGTTTTCTTGAGACGAGCGACGGGAGATGAATGCAGACCGGACATTATTTGCATCACACAATTGAAGTTATTGGATTCGGCAAGTTTCTGTTCAAATCCCGATGAGCATCAACTATTCGCATGGGTAGATGACTTGACATACCTTTCCCAGCGTGATGAACTTCTTAATTACACTCACTCGATCGGCGAGCTTGACTTTGCTCACAACTTGCGAAGTCACCCACGCGCTCATCTGGAATGCAAAGATACAGTTAGCGTCACTTGGTCGAGTTAGTTAGGACACAAAGAAGATGTACCATATTGAATCGTTTGATATTGGCCAATATATTGGGGGAAGTTGTGTGCTTTTGCTTATTGTTGGACCACGCTTTGTTAACGCATTCACTAGGTCTTATTCTTCGCCACATCTCATGTTCTATGGTGAAGGATACATTAGTCAATATCCTCTAGCTCTCGCAAGGCCGGCCCTGCAGATGTTGACGTACCAAGGAGACACATCTGCTGGGCAAGAACAGTCACGTCTACATCGTCGATGGCTAGCTCCTTCACGGGTTTCGCTGCGACCGACTGCGATCCGGCCGCCTGCTTAGCTTCTTTCTGAGCTTGATACTCCGCTTCCCATGCCTGTAGATAACGTTAGGTACTAGCTCATGCAATCGATGGTAGAGGAAGAGGTACGTCGAAGGTCTTCCTCAGTTGCTCCGCTGCCGGCTTCATGTATAAGGGCAGAATGTCCGTGATGAAGCTCTGGTGAAGAAGGGGGATGATCAACACAATGGGCACAATCGAAAGGGATTTGATGCAAGTTACCTCAAGTTCGTACATGATGTCCCCAGTGCCACCAGAATCACGGTTGTCCTTACGGAAGTCTTCGCCGTGTTCCTTCATCCAGTGCTTGAGAACCATTACAACCCTGGCACAATAGCACTTCTTCGTTATATTGTAACACTTAACAGGCCACCTCAAGAAAATGTAGTACTTGATGCGAATAAGATGTAACTGCTGTTCGATTTGCTCCTCCGGTAGATTTGGGTCTGGGGGCGCGAACTTGCCCATGTATCGATGGAGAAGCTTACGAAGCAGCTCCTGCGGTGACATGAACGACCGGTAGGTCAACATGAACGCGTCTCTGAATCGCGCATCTGTGTGTAGAAAAGTTGAGTTAACGAACACATGTGCTGGTAGAGGGCTCGCAGTACCTGAGTATTTCGGTAGCGTCAGCCATTCTACCAGTTTATCGGAAGTGGCTGCTTTGATTCGAGGCACATCATCGGGTTTATCAAGAGGCATGAATCGTATCTCTGCCGTATCCTCTTCGACCGTCGACCAAAGTCCGGAAGTGGTGGACTGTCCACTGACACTACCTCGCTCACCTTCAAGAGTGATCGTGTTCATTCGCACAGTAGCGATGGCGCTTGCCAGAGAGCCCACTTCGCCAGAGTCAAACCGCTCAGTCCCTGGGGAGAGAGAATCAAATGAAGGCTCCCTCTCGATGGTGTCGCCGGCCGTTTTATCCCTTTTCGCTCTCATCTTGCGCATATTCCTCCCAAGCCAGCCAGACGCATCCGCAAAGGACTCCTTGCGAGCTGCAGGGTTATCAGTGTGGTTCTGCGCTGCTTGGAGTTTTTCCGCCTGGCGAGCTTCATACTCTTCCCGTGCCTCAGGCGTCAATGCAAGCACAAAGTGTCCCTGCAGCGTTATGATCAGCTGAGATGAGTTGCGATCGGCCTATGATCATGACCAAGTACCTTTGGTCGTTTATCGGCTTCCGCTTGCGACATGTTCGTTAGAAGAAGAGCCACAGCCTGTCCAACCCGTTTCGGTGCTGAACTAACCTCTTCGTCGAAAACCCCTTCGACCTCCTGATGCCTCGTCAACACGCACATCAGTATTCACCATCAAGATGATGCTCGCACAGCCGACCGCACCTGGAAGCTGTAATTGAAGCTACCATCAAGGAACTCGATCTGTGACTTGGAAATGATGTACTCCCACTCAAATAGCAGCTGTCCGATCCAGTGCGCCTCCTCTCGCGTGATGCCAAAGTTGACCCTCATCCACTCAACAGCATCGCATCCTGCGTAGGTTTTTTAAGAGTCAAAGAAAAAATATTTACATGCAGGATAGCTGAAGCAGGAAACGAGGTGCCTCGTGGGAACACCTTGCGATCATATCACAACGCAACACAACAATAAAGAAGACAAAGCGAAAAAGAACGAAAACGACGCCAGGTCAAACAAAGAACGAAAGAGACAAATTGCGGGGAGGGGACGGTTCAGCCTCTTCTTGTTCTTGAGAGAAAAGGAGAGGTCAAGAATACCCTTGAACTTGCGGGCCTTCTTCATCTTGCTAATCTGTTTGGAGAGAAGGTTCTGTTGCTTCTTGGAGGCGCCATGTTTCATGACCACAACCCCGCAGAGCGGGTCGTGTAGGGCCGAGGCCACCAGGCGCACAGCCTCCACCAACATAGGGTCCACAACCAGGTTACCAGCTAGTAATTGTTGTATTGGATTTGGAGAGATTGAGGTGGATGGAGTCGAGGTGGATTGAGCAGCGGTCTCCCCCAACCCTGGGAGGAGGACCCCGCCTTGCATATTGTTCTAGATGGATTGATGGAAAGGACGAAGAAGACGAAGAGTTGAGGTTTGGTCAACCAAGACCTTGGTTTCTGCAAAGAGGAAGAGAAGAAGAAACACACGGAATGTGTGTTCACAGAGAAAAAGGCGGGATATTGTGCTGGAGAAGGAAGGCCATGTGGGTGCACCCACACGAGACAACCTGCGTTAATAACTTTTCTGATGACCGTCGTCCCAAGAGAACCTGAGAGCCCGGTTTCTGCGCTAATCCCATTAGGGTTTGCGGATGTCATCAACCGAGTGACCTGTGCTTGGGTCACGAGAGGATGCATTCCTTGAATATTTGTAGCGGATACCGGAATTCCAGTTTGCCTCCATCTTGTCCGTGAATTGTCGGAAACGACGTCGACATCACTAAAAGGAAGAAAAAGGAAAAGACGAAGAGGAAAAAAGGAAAACAAATTTGGCGGTTGGCGTCAAGAGAGGCCAAAGGAAGGGGGAGAGAAACGAGGGAAGGAGAGAGGAAGATTAAGGACCCCGGGGTCTCTTTCTTCTTCATCCAGAGAGGGAGGTCAACACATCTCTGTCTGAGGCTTCCTAGGAAAAGGAAGGAATCAAACGAGGAAAATTCGTTAGGATCGACGACCTCACCGCAGCGGAGGAAGAAGAGAGAACAGACATCCTTTGGCCTCCACTTCACCGTTTGTACCAGTATTGGTAAACGGTGGCGTTGAAATTGGATCTCATCTCTCCCCTCCACACAAGTGAGTCGAGGATAGGTGACCTCCACCACTACCACCCCTCCACCACCGCTCCGCTCTCCTCGCCGGACCTCAACGTTGGCCCCACTCACACCACTACCCCGGTACGTACACATTCGGACCCTCCCACCCTCTCTACCTCTACTCTGATCTCTCCCTGTTCTCGATACGTTCAGTCACCATCCCTTCCTTTATTCTTTATCTCTTAAGAGATCTCAATCTGGAGAGGCCTGAACTGCCCTACTTGGCCCATTCCCCATCAATTTTATACTCCCTACCTTATTCTGGGATCCCATCTTGTTCATTCCTTTTTTTTAAATCCAATTTCCTACAAAACGTGTAGAGGCAATCTCATTTCCCGCCACTTGATGTTTTATTCTATTTTGTGAATGGGTGGGTTGGTCTTTCTCCTCCTTTGATGCAGTCCAGTGTCT